>PVJL010012425.1:0-37310 GCA_004026885.1 Lyroderma lyra | reverse complement strand
CCCAGCAGTCCATTAACTTGAACACCAGAGAGACCTCAAACAACCTGAAAGAGAACAGCACAGGTACCCCAAGCAGACCCATGACCTTATCAGGCACATAGTTCTCAATCACATCCCCATGATAAGAACCACAGAGAACCCTGACAGAATGCCCAAATGACAAGCATACAGACTCCTAGCAGACCCTGAACCTGGCCATGACAGAGAGACCAAGCAAACCCCAAACATGACCATCACACGCAACCCCAGGAGAACTCAAAGTTGACCAGAACAGAGCCCCCAGTGCAGACCTCTGAAGTGATCAGAACAGAGAGCCCAAGAACAGAGACCAGAAGAGAGACACTAGCCAAACCCAACCCTCACCAGATTAGACTCCAGGCTGATTACAAATGTTACTGGGAAGAGAGATCCCTAACCTTTCTTGCACAGAGACCAAAAAGTGACCCCAAAATTACCAGTCCAGATACACCCACTGACCTCCAACTTGGCCAACTAAGCCATCATGCAGAAACCCAACATGACAAGCACAAGGACTGCTGCCGATGTGAAAACTGACAAGAATCGAGACTTCCAATCGACCCCTAATCTGACAAGTACAGTACCCAGCAGTCCATTAACCTGAGCAGCAGTGATACCCTAGCAAATCTCCAAACAGAACAGCACTGATACCCAAAGCAGACCTTCAGTGTGACCAGGTGCACTGACCTTAGGAATATCCTTATCCTGACCAGCAAAGGAAACTCTGACATAACACACAAATGACCAACACAGAGACTCCTGGCAGACCCACAACAAGACCACCACAGAGAGATCCAGCAGACCCAGAACCTGACCATCATATACAATCCCATCTGAATCCCAACCTACTGAACTCTGAATGCAGACCTCCAATATGACCAGAATAGAGACCCCAGGCACACCGGAGAAAAGCAGAAAGTCTTCAGCAGACACCAAACCTTACAAGGACATACACCAGGTCCATTGGAAGTGTGACATGGAACAGAGCCCCCTAGCATACTCATAGTCTGACCAGCAGAAATTACCAGGAGAACCCCTACCTCACCTGAAATGTATCCAGAAGTCCCCAAAATGAATAGCACAAAGATTGGCCAGAACTTCAACCTGACCAGCTCAGAGTCTCCAGGCCAACAACCAATCTGGCCAGCACAGAGACCTTTGGCACACCTCCCACCTGACCAGCATAGAGACCACCAGAAGAACCCTAAGATGAAAAGCATAGACTCTTAGCACATTTTCCAATGTACCAGCACAGAGATCTGCACCAGACCCAAAACCTGATGAGCACAGTGGTCCCAGTGACTCTGTAACATGACCAGAACAGAGACACCAGGCTGACACTCTGCATGGCAAGCATAGAGACCCCAGCAGACATGGAACCTGACCAGCAAAGAGAGCCCCAGAAGACCACCAACCTGATAGACACAGAACTGCATCAGTCTCCTCACCTGAGCAGCAGACAAATCAAATTACACCCCAAGTTTATCAGCAGAAGATCCCCAGGCATACTGTCAGCATGCCCAACATAGACAACCACGATACACACTAAGGCTGACTACTAGCACACAGACATCGGGCCTATTCCCACCTAACTTGTATGTTTCCAGGCCAGCTTTTAGATCTTCACCTGACCATTAGTTTATCATGTTGTCTTTCTGACTGAGGTTTCTGTGCTGGTTACGTTAAATGTGTTTGGGGTGTCTCGGGTCTGGTGAGTTTGGAGTTATTTGGGGAGGCTGTGACAGGCATGTTGGGATTGCACAGGGTGTCTTTGTTCTCAATAACATTTAAAATGTGCCTTGGTTTTGTGCAGATCATGTTGGTGGTCTGCTGGCTTTTTACTACTGGTCACATGCGTCCCGGTGTTTCCTGTTGCAGTCCCATTTGAGATCTGAATTGTGGGCTGTGTTCTGGTCAGGTTGGTGGTTTTCTCGGGCTGTCTGTGATGGTCAGGTTGGAGGTCTTACAGAACTCTCTTTAGTGGACATTTGTTGGTTGTTTATGAGTCCTCTGTGTTGGTTATGCTGAGGATGTGCTGGAGATCTTTGGGTCTGGTTTTGGATGTTGTGTGTCTTTCTCAGGTACCTGTGAGGACTTTGTAATTTGTACGGGTTTGTAATTTGTACGGGTTTAGTCTTGGGGATGGCTGGAAACTTTCTGCTGGGTGCAGGTGAGCTTAGGGTTCACTTCTGGTCACCCTGATGGTTTACAATGGAGGCTTTGTTCTGCTCAGGTTATGGGTCTGTTTGGGCTCTCTGTGATTGTCATGGTGAGATTCGACTTGACCTCTCCGTTATAGTCATGTTTGGGGCAACAAAGAGTCTGTATGCTGGTCAATTGATGGTACTATCAGGGTTCTCTCTGTTGGTTAGGTAGTAGAGGTTCTGATTATCATTGTTCCTTGTCATTTTGGGGTTTTTTTGGAGTATCCGTGCTGCTGTTTTTAGAGATATGTGTAGGTCTCTGCTTGACAGGTTAATAGACTGGCAGATCCTGCTTGGGGTATTGGTTCTTGGTTTGGAGATTTGCAGTTGTCTCTTTCTGGTCTGTTTAGTGGACTGCTGAGTACTGTGCTTGTGATGTTGAATGTGTGCATGGAATCTTTTTTAAGCTCATGCTTCAGGTCTGCTGGATTCCCTGTGCTTTCATGTTTCATTTGTACCTGAGGTCTCTGTGTTTGTTATGTTTGAGATCAATGTGTGATCTCTCTTTAGGCAAGGTTGGCGTCAATTGTGACTATCCAGTCACATGCGCTGGTCAAGGGTGTGCCTGAAGTTTTGTTTTTTCACCTTGGAAGTCTGAGTTGAGGACTTTGTTTTGGTACGGATTGGGGGGGGCAGTCAGTTTGGAGTGCTTTTGGTTCATGTACTGGTGAATTTGGAAGTGTTTTTGGTGGTCACACTTAGCATCTGCCTTGGGTCTCTATGTTGGACATGTTGAAGTTATGCCTGGGGATACTGTACTAGTCTGGTAGGGGTCTCTTTTAATATCTGCTTGTCATGATGGGGGACTGAAAGGATATCTGCCAGAGTCTCTGTACTTGTCATTTTGGGTGTCTGCTTGAGGTCCCTGTGCTGCTCAGCTTGGCCGCTGGCTGGTGGTCACTGTTCTGGTCAGTTTGGGATCATTTGAAGGTGACTATGCTAAGCAGGTTGGGGTTTGTTGGGTTATCCCTGTTCTTATTTCATTTGGAAACTGTGCAGGGTTTGTTTTTGTCAGGTTTTGGGACTGCTGGTGTCTCTGTGATGGTCTTGGGTGGACTTGCAGTCCCTATTCTGGTGTCCTTGGAGGTCTGCATTGGGGGCTTTCTTTAGTTTGTTGGGGCTCTTTGTGAGTGTCTTGCTCATGTTCTGCTTGAGCGCTCTGTTACAATCAAGTTCTGGGACTTCCAGAGTCTTTTCTGGTCATTTGAGGGTTCTGTCAGGGTTTTATTTGTTGTTTAAGAGGAGTATGCTCCTGAGGTCTTTGTTTCTGGTCACATCGGGTTCTGTTTGGAGTATGGGTGCTGTCCATCTTGGAGGTTTTCTGAGTTCTATTTCCTAGTCAGGTTAGTGGACTGGTGAATACTGTGTTTTCCGGGTTGTGTTTGTTTTGGGGGTTACTGTCCTGATCATGTTGGAAGTCTACAGGTATCTCTGCACGGTCATGTTAAGTTTCTGCCTAAGGTTTCTGTGTTGATCAAGTTGAAGGTCAGTGGGATTTCCTTCTTCTGTCAGGGTGGAGTAAGTCTGAGGTCCCTGAACTAGACAGGTTGGTGTTCTCCTGGGGGTCTCTATTCCCATCCACATTTGGAATCAGCTTTGGTGTGTCCTGGAATGTTTGGGGTTTTCTGGGGTCTTCTTGCTTGTGTTAAGTTTACCTGATGCCTGATTCTGGTGACTTTGAGTTCTGCATTAAAGGTTTGTTCTGGTCAGGTTGGCAATCTTCTGGCCCTGTCTGTGATGGTCTGGTTCAAGGACTGCAGGGGTTTTCTTTGATGATCATGTTGAGGGTTCGCGAGGAGTCTTGATGCATGTTATTTAGAGGTCTTTAAGGTTTCCCTTTGCTGATTAGAATGGGGATTTGCTGAACACTTTCATGCCTTGTAAGGTTTGGTGTCTGCTTAGGATATCAGTGCTGGTCTGTTTGGAGATTTGCTGAGTTGTTTCTGCTGGTCAGATTACTCCTGGATACTGTACTTGTCAGGGTTGGTGTCTGTTGGGGTTTTTTTTTCCTAGGTCAGAATCTTGGTGTAAACGGGTCTCTGTTTTTTTTTTTTTTATGTTGAGTTTCTACTTGAGGTCTCTGTGTTGGTAAAGTTGGAGTTTGATCAGTATTCTCTGTTCTGGTCAGTTAGGGATAACTCCGGAGTTTCTGTGCTTAGCAGATTGAGGTTCTTCTGGAATGTGTTTTTTTTCCAGTCACATTTGGAATCTGCCTGTGGTTTGTCTTGGTCTGACTTGGTGTGTTGTGGTATCTTTCTGCTGGTCTCAGATGGGTCTGCGGTTTCTGTTCAGGTCACATTAGCGCTCTGCACTGGGGCTCTGTTCTGGTCAAGTTGGGGATCCAATGGGGTTCTGGGATGCTAAGTTTTGAGGTCTTCCTGAGTTCTCTGTACTTGCAATGTTGAAGGTCTGCCTTCCATCTCTTCTAGACAGGATGGTTTACTGCCTGAGTTCTGTGTGCATGGTTATGTTGATAGTTTTCTTGAGTTTCTGTACTGATCTGGTTATGGGTATGCCAGGGGTTTATGTGCTGGTCATGCCAGTGATCCTCTGGGTTTCTGTAATGATAAGGTTTGTCTGGGGTTTCTGAGCTGATTGGGTTGGAGGTCTCATTTGATATTCTTGCTTATCTGGTTGTGAGAATTCTGGGTACTCTTCTGGTCAGCTTGGGGTTCTGTTGGTGATCTCTTGCTGGTCAGGTTATAGGTGTACTTGGGTTTTCTGTGCTGCTCAAGTTGGGGCTATGTTCGTGCTGTCTATGCAGGTCAAAATTGGTTTTAGTTTGGCAACTCTGTGCTTGTCAGGTTGGGGTTCTGCTGGGGACTCTGTGCTCGTCACAGCACTTTCTGCCTTGCGACTCTGTGCAGGTCTGCATTGAGGTCTGCTGAAGGTCTATGTGCTGGTTATTTTGGGTGTCTCTGAGAAGTCTCAGTCATGGTCTGGTTATAGTTCATACTGGGATTTATGTGCCCTTTTACTTTAAGTGTATGGCAGGGGTCTTTGTGCTGCTCAGGTTGGATGTCAGCCTGAGTTCTCTGCTGTATACATTGGGGATCAGTTGGGAGTCTGTATTCTGGTCAGTTTAGATCTCTGCTGATGTTTTTGAAACAATGGTATTGTACTAAGCTGGTTAAGTGTCAGCAACTGTCTCTTTGCATTTCGTTTTCCAGGTCTTCTGGTATCTCTGTGATCACTACTTTGAATATGTGTCTTGATCTCTGTGCTGGTCAAATTCAGGAAGGCTAGCAGTCTCTGTTCACAGTGAGGTAAGGATCGACTAGTGATCTGTGTGCTTTTCATGTTGGAGGTCGTCTCAGGGTCTCTGTGCTTTTCAGATAGGGTTCTGCTTTGGGAACTTAGTGGTGTTCAGGATAGGAGTCTTCTGGGGTTCCCTGTGCTCAGTGAGGTTTGGGGGCTGCCTCTGGTCTCTGTCCAAGTCATGTTTGGGCTCTGCTTCTGTCTCTATGATGACAATAAGAATATCAAAAAACAAGTCACAGGAACTCTTTTGTTCAGGTTCTAGGTTTGCTGTGGGTCTGTATGCTGTTCAATTTGGGGATCTGTCACATGTTTGTTTGCTGGTCCAGCTTGGGGTCCGCTGGGGTTTCTGTGCTCGTTATGTTGTGTTTCTTTTGGGGGTGTTTGTTCTGGTCAGATTGGTGGTGGACCTGGAGTCTGTGTAGTCATGATGGGGGTCAGTCTGGGGTCTCAGTGCCTGGTCATGTTAGAGTTCTGCCTGGGGTCTCTGTGTTGGTCAGTTTGGTTGTCTGTCTAAGGTGTCTGGGCTGGCATGGTTAGAGATTTGCTAGGGGTAGTAGTGTTCATAAGTTTGGTGGGCTCTCTTGGGTCTTTATGACATGTCATTTTGAGTCTTTCAGGAGTCTGTGTCCTCTGCAACGTGTATCTGTTTCTAGTCAGGTTTGACGTCTGCCTGAGGTCTCTGTGCTAGTGGATTTGGAAGTCTGCTGGTGTCTATTTTTTGGTCCCTAGCTTGGGTCTGTTAAAGGTATGCTTGGGGACACTGTGCTGGTCATGTTGGGGTCCATCGTGATCTCTCTGCTGGTCAAGTTGATGGAATGATTTAGTATTGTGTCTATCACATTTGAGGTCTGTGGGGTCACTTTTTCTGGTCAGGTTTGTGGTCTGCTACCATCCTTACCCTTGTCACGTTAAGTGTCCCTTTATGGTCTCTCTCCAGGTCAGGTTGTAGGTTGGTAGCCAGCCTCTGTGCTGATTAGTGTTTTAGTCAGCTGAGAGTCTCTGTGTGGGTGAATTATGGGATCTGGTCGGGTTCTTTGTGTTATTCAGTTTTGGGGTCTTCTGTGATGTCTTTGCTGGTCAGGTTGGAGGTCTGCATGGGGACTTTGTGCTGGTCATGTTAGGGTTCTGCTGGGGTTTTTGGTACCCAATCATATTTGAAATCTGCATGTGGTGTGTTCTTGTCAGATTTGGTATCTGCTGCTGTCTTTTTGTTCTCGTGTGTGCCTGGGTTTCCTGTTCTGTTCATGTTGGAGGTTTGCATTGGAGGCTCTGTTCAGGTAGTGTTGGGAATCAGCTGAAAAAATATGTGATATTCAGGTTCAGAATATTATGGTGCTCTTTGTTGTGGTCAGGTTGAGGATCTGTCAGTAGTCTCTATGCTGCTCATTCTGTTCTCTGTTCTGGTTCAGATGGGGATATGTTGCAGAATTTTGCCTGGTCATGTTGGGTATTGCTTGGGATATCTGTGCTGGTCTATTTGGACATTTGCAGGGATCGATCTCTCTGCTGGTCAGGTAAAAGGACTGCTGGGCAATGTCATGTTGTGTGTCTGCTGAGGGTCTGTTTTCTGGTCAAGTTCGAGGTCTGAAAGGGTATCTGTGCTTGCAATGTTGATTTTCTTCCTGAGGTCTCTGTGAAATTTGAGTTTCAAGGTACTCTCTGTTTTGCTAAGGTTGGGGCCATTCAGAGGTCTCTGTGCTGGGCAGGTTAGGGTTTTGCTGGGAGTCTCTATTCCCACTAATATTTGGAATATGCTGTGGGTTTGTCTTTGTCAGGTTTTAGGACTGCTGGGTTTTGTCTGATGGTATTGTGTGTGCCTGGGGTCTCTATTTTGGTCACCATGAATATCTTCATTGGGGGCTCTGTTCTGGTCATGTTGGGGGTCTGCTGGGGCTTTCAGTGATCATCAGTTTTGGGGTCTGCTGTTGCCCTCTGTGATGGTCAGTTTTGGGATATGCCAGGAGTCCCTATGCTTGCCATTTGAGGGTTTCTCAGGGTTATTTGTTTTGGTTGTGATGGGGATGAATTGGAGGACTACGTACTTATTCAGGATGGGGTTCTGTTTCGGGTTTTTGTCTTGAATGTTTTTTCTTTTTTTGAGATTATCAGGTTAATGGACTGCTGGCAATGTTCTTGTCATGTTGAGTGTCTGCTGTTTTTCTCTTCCATGATCAGGTTCCCTATCTGGAGTTCTTCTTGTGCATGGCATGTTGTGTTTCATCCTGAGTTCTTTGTGTTGGTCAAATTTGAGGTCAGTGGAAAGTCTCCATTCTGGTCAGGTTGGAATTGGTCGCAGGTCTCTGTGCTGATTAGGTTGAGGTCTTCTGTGAATTTTTTTCTGCTGAGTCATTTGAAGTCCTGCTGGGGTTCTCTGTTTTGGGCTGATTGGGTATTTTCTTCAGGTATCTGTGGTCATGAGGTTGGAGTTCTACCTGGGGTTTCCTTGCTGGTCAGTTTTGACGATGCCTGCTATTTCTGTGCTGGTCAGTTCTGGAGTCTACACAGGTAACCAGTTACATTGCAAGTTTACCTGGGGTCTCTGTGCTGGTGAGGTTAAAGACTGTCTCGGGTTTCTTTCCTGGTCAGTTTGAGGTCTGTTGGGGTCTCTGTTCTTTTCTTGTTGGTGGGTGTGCATTGGGTCACTGTGCTTGTCATCTGAGAAGTATTCTAGGTGTCTGAGCGACCAATAATGATGAGGGTTTGCCTGTTGTGTCTGCTGATCAGGTTGGAAGTCTGGTTTGAGCTTCTTGCTGCTCATTTTGCTGATCTTTCTGCTGCTCATTCTTGATACTCTTCTGGTCAGATGAGTTTCTGATGGTGATTTCTTATTAGTCAAGTTATAGTTTTATGTTTGAGTCTCTGTGTTGGTCAGGTTTGGTGTCTGCCAGGTTTATCTATTCCGGTCAGAATTGGTGTTTGTCTGTGGAGTCTGTACTGGTCAGGTTTGTGGTCTTCTGGGTCTCTGTGCTGAAGATGGGATGTCTGCCTGGCATCTTTGGGACAAGTCATGTGGGGGTGTGTAAGTGGTCTCTGTGCTGGTCAGGATGGAAAACACCTTGGGGACTCTGTCCTTGTCAAGTTGGGGTTTACTTGTGTTCTCTCTGGTGGTCATGTCAGGAGCCAAATGGGAGCTTCTGTGCCCAATGTTGTTGAGAAACTGCCTTGGACAGATTGTGTGTCTGCCTGATGACTTTGCGCTGGTCAGGTTGAAGGTCTTTCAGAAATCACTGTGCTAGTCATGTTGGCTATCTGCCAAAGGTTTCTGTGCCAGGTAATGTTGGATCTTCCAGGAATGTGGCTTGTGTAAATATACAGTTTTTTAAATGAAATAATTATGCAATTTTATTGCACATGCACTGAAACAGGAAATATATAAATAACAAAAGAGAAAGTCCAGTACAAATTAAATATAGTATAGTGAAAATTGATTAAAAAATCAATACCGATTATTTTTATAAAAATGTACAATAATTATCACATCCAAAGAAGACATATGTGACCATTATTACAAACAAAGAAGGTATTAGAATTCATATGAAAATTGCAAAAAATCATTGAGCTGTTAATAATTTCAAGAGAATCAGGTCAGGTACTTTGGAACAGATGATGTTTATGTTATAGAAGCTGATGCATACAATATAATTTTGAGAACAAAACTACTCATAGCACTAAAACTACTATTTTGCTATCAGAAATGAAAAGCATGCATTTATATCTAAACTAAATAACCTCAAAGATAGAGAAAAAAATTACAATAATGGCATGGACTGTAAATCATTATTAGATTAATTTTTATACAAAAAACCATCTCTAACTCATGGCAGAAGTGTAGACAATTCACCAAGTATAGCTACTCTTCACACTTGTGCTTTATCCATATATCTTTTTTTTTCTTTCCTTCTTTCTTTATTTCTTTTTTTTAAACTACATTTTCTTAAATGATTTGGTCCCCACAACTTGAAAACCATAGCATTGTTGAGAAACAAGCCACCAACAAAAGCTAATTTCTCCTTCTCCTCTCTATCCACTCATCTGTCAGAGGCCACAGACATTGGTTCTTTAAAGACCCATGAGGTTCATGAAGTGAGGTCAGCTGCAGCTGTGTGTGTAACTCAGGTGAATGGTTTTAAAAAGGGCATGCTAGCTTTACTAAAGTTCACAGTTTCTGCCATGACCAAGATCTTGAAAAGATATACCAAAAACTGTTAGCATTGATCACCAACTTAAGCATATGAAGGCAAGTTCCCTAAAATAAAAATGTATAATTATCTTCAAGTATAACTAGGCAGAGAAGCACTAGCGAATAGAGACAAAGTGTCAGATAATGCAAACCAGCCTTGCAGGGCATGTAACTTCTGATTTAAAGTCTTTTAAAATGTGAATGTCCTCATCCAGACTTCAGTTTTAGTGCTTTTTTCCACTCCCTCATCCAATGCCCCAAAATAGTCTGGTGTATGACTCTGCCAGGGTATGCTTCAAAACCGGAAAACCTGCAAATTGACACCATTGTTGCAAACATGAGTTTCCAAAGCTCTGCACAGCCATCCTTTACAGAAATTCAGAGTTTGTGTTGGAGCAAATAAAAAAAGACCCTGACAGAAACTTAAATCAGTAAGTTCTAGGATCTCCAAAGGAGTGCAGCACCCCAAATCCAGGTGCACACATACCTTTGAAATCTAGGAGGGTCACACCACTCAGGCCACACACATACAGTGACTTCTTTTTGGTTATTTCTCTTCATCCATTAACCCAGTACTGGCCGCCAGGATTCATACCACTTCCAGCCCCTCTGGGAAGAGGGCACTCCCAAAATACCTGGCAATAAGATGTGAAAAATAAAGAGAGAATTCAAGACCATGGTATGAATTCTTGCACAGGCAGTGGATTGGTTTTCATAAGCTGACCGCAAAATCTGTGGCAATGATGGTTCTACTGTGCTTGGGGATCTGTTATAAAAGCTGTGAGTCCTCCAAACCTTGATATCTGGATATTGTGCAGGGAAGCCTGGAGAACATGGCACAGTTTTATCAGGTGTGTATCCTATTGCATCCCGCATGTTTCTGAAACAATCAAGCCACCAGAGCACTTGTTCACCATTAAACCCTTCCCCTTTAAGAAGAAAAGGCCACTCTTTGTTATTTTCTTTCCCAGTGCTATAATCCTTGAAGCTCCAGTCCAGTGCAGCCCATGCTGGTCTGTCAAGGCATCACACCTGAGTTTTACTGGGTTCCCCAAATGTTTGGAGTGTCCAGCACTGTACTGGGAACTAAGGTGACACTAAGAAGTGTGAGGGTATCTTTACCCCCAGGAATCTATCTCAGATTTTCTTACACTAGCAAATGAAAATATCTACAGCTACATATATACAATCTTCACTTTAATGACAAAGAGCAAGACCATACAATTGTAAACAAACACGAGTATTTTTCAAAGCATGAGGACATTTTCTTTTCTGACTCCAAAACTTTCCTGCTTCTTCATAAAAAACTCACACATTGAAACCTAGAGGACACTGGTTCCTAAGCCTGCTGTTTTATTCAGATATGTCCTAAAAGGAATAGTACCAATGTCAGGTAGCTTTGGTAATGTGATTACCATGAACAAGGCATGATAGTAGGTGATATATCATTAATCCTGTAATAACCCTATGACACAGCATAACCATGATTCTATTGTACACAGGCTGATGAGCCAAGCAACTGCTATGTCCCCAGTGTCTACTTTAATTGCCTTTTTTCATGCTAAAACTGGGCCTAGGTGCAACCAATCCATGGGTTTACTTTGAAAATTAAGACTTATGAGATCCTGAGGCTACCTCTCATGTTGGGTCATTTTCTATGAGCACCACCACATTTAATAGTGTGTCCTTTCATGTACTACACACACAAAATGACTGTCCACCTAGTGGTACAAAGGGAAATCTGTCAGAATATATCGGACAGACAAAAGAAATTGCTTGGAAGAAGCTCTGTAATGGTGCAAAGCTTCATGACCCCTTTCTGGGTCATGATGCTTCATACTTATAGATATTGTGGAAGATTTGCTAAGCTGATCAGCAGAGAAAGCTAAATAACAAAATGTTAGCCAAAAACAGTGTCATTCCTGGGCAGCTGATAGAACAATGTGTCTTTCCTGTGTCTCTATCCTGTGCATCTGTAACTCAAAGCAGACACTCAGTGTGGAGAAGTTTCTGAAAAGAAGGCCCCAGCTTCCTTCTTTTTAAGATATTGTGCATAGATGCAGTAACAGAAAGATTCTAACAACCTGCAGAAGAGCTTGTCTTCATTTGTTCTTCATCAGGACCCAGTGTAGTTCAAGTCCCTGACAAATGCTTTCAGCTTTCTATTGGTATTTCACAGCAGAGGGCATCTTCAGGCTAAGGGGCTTGTGTAATGCAGAAATGTGGCAGAGCAAAGAAACACTGACCCAGGAACCAGGTGCCAGCCATCCTTGTTGGAGTCTCAGTTTCCTCATTTAAAAGTGTGTGAAGTCAATGCCCAGGCTCGGGTGGAGGCAACCAGAGTAAACTGGACACAGTCAAACAGTGGAGTAAAGAAGGGAAGAAAGAGCAGATCCAGGGACTTCTCACAATTTCCTAAGGCTTTTAGGCCTAACCACTTTGCTTTCTGGTCTCTGGTGTACTAACAGCTTTCAGAACCTTAGACAGGGGAGTGTGTTTTGATTTCAGGCTTTTGTGCTTGTAGCTAAAGTACCAGGATATACTACCAAGGGGGAATTTGTCTCAACTATAGTGAGTGGTCCAAGATTCAAGTAAAACAAGAGGTCATTCCGGGTGTTTCTTCCTCTGAGCAGCAGGTACTGCTAAATATTAGTATCCATCTTTACAATGTAAGCTGCTCACAGAGCAGAGGGCTTTCTGAGAATGTTTCATAATTTTTTTTCAGTGGGGCCTGCTAAACTCACCATAAGAAGGGCTGACAGTACCCACATGATTCTTGCAACCCCATTGGAGATTAAGTGTGCAATGGAAAATGAACTCAGCATGACAACAAATTTCTGTGAGAGAAAACAGCAAGTGCTGTAGGGAGGACCACTGACTCTAGGTGTGTCCAATAGTCCTCCATGGTACAATTTACACTGTGACCTGAGGGCAAGAGGATCCATTCTTGCCTAAATCAAAGAAGAGTGTGCTGGTGTGGGGCATCTCAAATGGGCAGAAATATGGAGGTAGAAATAAATTTGGCCAAGAGGTTTGGAAAGTCTCAAGGCTAGAGCTGATAATTAAGGACAAAAGGGCCATACCCAGTATTCACACATGTGCAAGTTGTCTGCAAGGTCTCCCCAGTCTCTCATGTAGCATTTACAACAACAAATGTGGACCAAATCACAGTCCTTGTGATCATATTCCATGCTATGCACAGCTGTAAGTCTCTTCCTCAAGGTCTCCATGGATGCTGGAGTTCACTATCAAATGATGCATGCACTAGGAGAGCTCTGTCTCCTACATCATGCATGGACTGGGGGCATTCAATTCAAATAGGGCCCCACGGCTCTTCTCTCTGGGGGCTGCAATCTTCTGTTATTGTTTTTCAAGCATTTCCTGGTTTGTTACTTGATTGAATTGGAGCCTAATAAGTCAGATTATAATACATGGCACTGCCTTAAGAGAAGATAGAGTTAGAAAGATACAGAAAGAGACACACACTAAATGAAAAAGTGAGACAAACAGAAAGAATTATACACACAGCGAAGAACAGGGTGCAAGAAACAGAGATAATTGCAGAGTAGAACTGGACAAAGGAAAACGCAAAGAGATAGAGGGAGCCATTAGTGTCATAGACTTCTATCTCTGTGTGTTAGCTATGACATCCATGATATTGTCTGTTCTAGAAATTACTTTAAAACCCAGGCAGAAAGTCCATTCAGCGTCAAGCAAAGGGGCTTCCAAAAGGATGATTGATATGGAGGTAGGCAAACTGGCAGTCACTGTGAGGTTGCCCAACACAAAGGACATGATGACGGACTTTGACCAGAGAAGAAACATAAAGGGAGACCCAAGGGATTTCAGTTTATTTTCACCATCTGTGACACAAACAAGAGTGTAAGTGGGAGTCACTAGATGCCACAGTAGCCCCAAAGTATTGGGGCTCTGTTCAGTGTTCTGCTCAGCATTCCCATAATCTCCTCAGTGTTTCATGTGTGCTTTAGCCCCTCTGATCTCAGCCCTGGATTCCAGAAATAACAGGTACATTAAGGTCTAACTACAGTCTCTGAAGTACATGCTAGAAGAAACAACACTGTGGTAATTGGAGTCTAGAAAGGCCTTAATAGGACATGGTTGTCCAGGTTCCCATTACTGGGAAGATGTAAATGTAATGACTAAACTCAGCTCTGTCTTTAAAAGTGAGGACCTCAAAAGCACAAATGCCTTTCTGGTGTGTGGGATTGACCATGTGAGTGGACCTGTGTAAGATATTGGCATGAGTTGAAAGGTGAGCAGTCACTAACGCAGAGATGCCATAAAAACTCACTGTTTTAGGAGGAAGACCAGGTATGGGACCCCAGACAGTGACCTCAATTTTTGATCAAAGAGTCCAACAAAACTTGGAGTCCTGGTAAACAGGCAGCCACATTCTGGAGAATCTTCTGCTTAATAACCTTCAATGTATTAAAGTGTTTTTTGTCATATCCCCAGGTCACAAGGCAGTGCCCTCAGGTAAGCCTGTAGTTGGAAAACTTTCTCTTACTTCAGGTATTGTTCAAGTCCCATTCCACATGTTTCTGGACATATTCTGAAAGAAGGAAAAGGTACACAAGAACGCCCAAGGCAGTAAGACTGGGACAGGACAGACCTCTCATTCCACCTTCACAGCATTGTGTCTCTCCGCTCTGTGATTTTGGGGAGGTGGTGGTGGTGGTGATGGTAGCGGTGTTGGTGGTGGAAATATTCACAAAAAGAGGTCAGGCCTTGAACAAAAGTTGGCTGAGAGGAACCCAGTAGCCTAGGGAGCTGGTAATGTTCACATCCCAAAGACCAGGGTGTCTGGTTTGTATGTGGAGAACAGAGGATTTGGCCTAGTGTTAATTCCAAGCCCTCCAGGAATATGTCACATCCCTGATTTAATGTCTGTGCTGACACAGCTTTTGTCAGATCTGGGAGCTCAAGGTCAAGTGGAAAGAAGACCTCTGATGCATGCATGGTCATTCCTGGTCTCTGTCACTCCAGAGCTGTAGACAGGACACAAATGATGACCTACTCAATAAGGACACACACTCCATTTAACTCTGCATAAGAAATGTGCATGTCACACCACCAAGGAGCAGTGCAGAACCTCATTGAGATTCGCCATGGTTGTGCCTTTAAAACCAGGGCCCAGAGATGACCAGGAAAAGCCACCATCCTAGACATCATCAAGGCACTCCCCAGGGTAGATTTCCATGTTTGCAAGCAGGTCAAGTCTTAAGGCTGGAAGTGGAGCACCAATATTTCTTCTGTTGACTCCACCAGAACACCTGGATTAGAGGAAGGCAGTGTCTGGGTTAGAAGACACTGTTGAGGGTGCATGTGAGCACTCAAGGATAGCTAGTTGCCACACACAAATAAAGGAGATCAGGACACTGACAGTGTTCCAGAAAAAAAAAAAAAGATGGGAGTCAGATTGCCATCTGGGGCTGGACCAAGGAAATTGGCTTCTCTGAGAAACCTAGTCAGGGGTCCTGGGTTTTAAATGTACCTGGAAAGAATGAGCATGTTTCATCATTGCTCCTGTCCCCACTATATCTCCAGCTCAGAAATCAGAGCCCAGACCAGACCTTGCTCTTAGGACTGCAGGAAAACTAGTTGCAGGGACAACAGCCAGCCAATGTTAAACTACATCCAAACCCTGAGAAGTGTCCAATTGGAACAACTGTACAAGAGCTACAGGTCTACCTAATGGTTAATGATCTGCAGTCCTATCAACATCAGACAGACAGGTCACTAGGGTTGTGGAACAGTTCCTGAATTGATAAGGACCTGGCAAAGGACTCAGCATCCTCACTTGAAGAGAGATTAAAACAGACCCCAACTTTACCAGCACAGTGTCCCCAAGCACACCTTCAACATAGGCTACAGAGACCCGATACATACAGTCAGTGTGACAATAAGAGAGACACAAACAGACTTACAAATACACCAGCACAGAGACCCCAGGCAGACTGCCATGCTTATCGAGCAGAAAGAACCAATGCAAACCCCATCCCTGCAAAGCAGAGAGACCCATGAAAGACAAAAATTGACATATCATAAACACTCCAGAAAGACTAACAACATTACTGACACAATTACACCCACTGTTAAGACCTGCTCAGAAATCCTAAGAAAACACCCAGCCTAACCAGCAAAGACACCATAGAAAGAGCAAAAACATGACCATGCAGAGACACCAGGATGACCCCCACCCTGACAAGCACAAAAATTCCTGGCAGAACAGCAATCAGACCAGCACAGAGACCCTAGACAGAAACACAACATGACCAACAAAGAACCCCAACTAGATAAGCAAAGTAACACCTGAGACCCCCTAGACCTGATCAGCACAAAGAACCCCAGAGGAGCTGCAACCTTTACTAGATAAATTCCCCAGACAACTATCCTTGTGATCAGCACACAGACCCAAGAGGACCTTAAACATGACCAAGACAGAGACCAAAGGCAGCCCCCAAACCTCACTGAGTACAGACATCCCCAGAAGACCCCTAACCTGATTTGCACTAACTCTCCAAGCAGACACCCCATATGACTAGTACAGAGATCCTGAGATGTCCTCCAACTTGACTACTACAGAAGCCCCTGGCCTGTCCCCACTTGAATGGGAACAGAGATACATGGCCACTCTATAACTTAACCAGCACAGAGATAAAGATAGACACTCATTCGACTCCCAGCCAGGGAACTACCCCCAAAAAAGATAGACAGCAATGTTTCAATCGCTGAGACTCCTGTAGACATGCAACCTGAAAACCAAAGAGGCACATGAATTTCAACCTGACCAGCACAGTACACTACCATGTTCCCAACAACACCAAAAGACATCCAACCAGACTTCTAATGTGACAAGCACAGTGACTCCAAGTAGATCTTCAACCTGTGCTGCTGAGACCCCAGGGAGACCTCCAATATAAGCAACATAAAGAATCCTCATAGTCCTTAGAATGACTGGGCTCAAAAATGCCATTATGAACCCAGACCTGATCATCACATAGAAGCAGATCCTGAATGTCACTAGCACAGAGACACACAGCAGACCTCAAACCTGACTAGCACGGAGACCCCAGTCAGAAAGACCTGTGACCAGAACAGAGACGACAGCAGACATCTAACCTGACCAGCACAGACTCACCAGACAAACACTAGTTTTGACCAGCACAATTAAACCTGGCACACATTTTACCTGACAATCATGGAGACACCAAGTGGACCTGTAACCTGACCATAAATATATTACCAGTAGAACATGAACCTGACCGGAAAAGTATTTAGAAGTTTCCCCACCTGAGTAGCAAGTAGGTCTAACCAGACCTCCAACCTGACCAACACAGAGACCTCAGGGAATCTTCAACCGCACCAGAATAGAGATTCAGGTAAACACACAACCAGGCTGAGTACAATGACCCTGAAAAAATTCTTTTTTTTTTCCTTCTATTTTTTTAAATTCATTTTTATTGTTAGACTTATTGGGGTGACATCTGTTAGCAAGGATTACATAGGTTTCAGGCATAAAATTCTACAGTGCATTGTCAACTTGATGTATAATATGTTCACCACCTAAAGTGACTTCTCTTTACATCACCTTATATTTACACTCCACCCCTCCTCTCCCACCCCTCCCCTTTCTCCCCTGCCTAACCCACTCATCCCCAAATAAACATTAAATTATTGATTGTGTCCAGGGGTTATTTGTTTGTTCATTTCTTTTTTTCTTTGCTCTCAGTTTTATATTCCACATATGAGTGAAATCATGCAGTTCTTTGTTTTTTCTGTCTCGCTTATTTCACTTAGCATGATGATCTCCAGGTCCATCCATTTTGTCGCAAATGGCAATATTTCATCTTTTCTTATAGCTGAGTAATATTCCATTGTGTATATGTACCACACCTTCTTTATCCAGTCGTCTGTCGCAGGGCACTTTGGTTGTTTCCATGTTTTGGCCACTGTGAACAGCGCTGCATGAACATTGGGGTACATAAGTCTTTGCAGACAAAGGTTTTCAAGTTCTCTGGGTAGATCCCCAGAAGAAGGATTGCTGGGTTAAATGGTAGCTCCATTCCCAATTTTCTGAGGAACCTCCACACTGCCATCCACAGTGGTTGTACCAGTTTGCACTCCCACCAGCAGTGTATCAGAATTCCTTTTTCTCCACATCCTCTCCAGCACTTGTTATTCCTTGTCTTGTTGATAATAGCCATTCTCACAGGTGTGAGGTGGTATCTCATTGTGGTTTTGATTTGCATTTACCTGATACCTAATGAGGATGAGCATTTTTTCATATGTCTGCTGGCCATTTGTATTTCTTCATGGGAGAAGTGTCTGTTTAGTTATTCTGCCCACATTTCAATTGGGTTGTTTGTTTTTTTTGTTGTTAAGTATTATTAGTTCTTTTATATTTTACATATTAGACCCTTATCTGATGCGTTATTGGCAAATATTTTCTCCCATTCAGTTGACTATCTCTTTGCCTTGTTGATGGTTTCTTTTGCTGTACACAAGCTTTTTAGTTTGATATAGTCCCATTCATTTATTTTTGCTTTTACTTCCCTTGCCTTTGAGGACAGGTTCATGAAGTCTTCCTTGAGTCCTAGGTCTATAAATTTAGTACCTATGTCTTCTTCTATACAATTTCTTGTTGCAGGTCTTATATGAAGGTCTTTAATCCATTTTGAGTTAATTTTTGTATATGGAGAGAGTTCATAGCTCAGGTTCATTCTTTTGCATATGTTTTTCCAGTTTTCCCAGCACCACCTACTAAAGAGGCTGTCTTTTGCCCATTGTATGTTTTTTGCTCCTTTATCAAAAATTATTTGTCCATAAATTTGTGGGTTTATTTCTGGGATTTCAGTTCTATTCCATTGGTCTCTATTTCTGTTCTTCTGCCAGTACCAAGCTGTTTTGACTATTGATGCTTTGTAATATAAATAGAAATCAGGAAGTGTAATGCCACCAGCCTTATTCTTTCTATGTAGTATTGCTTTGGCAATTCGAGGTCTTTTATGATTCCATATAAATCTAATAATTCTTTTATGTATTTCACGAAAGTATGATTGTGGGATTTTGATGGGTATTGCATTAAATCTGTAGATTGCTTTGGGCAGAATAGCCATTTTAACAATATTATGTCTTACTATCCATGAACAGGGGATATTTTTCCAGCTCTTAAAGTCTGTTTCAATTTCCTTCAAAAGTGTCTTATAGTTCTCTGTGTATAAGTCTGTCACGTTCTTTGTTAAGTTAATTCCCAGGTGTTTCATTCTTTTTGTTGTGATAGCAAAAGGAATTGACACCCTCATTTCTTTTGCTGTGAATTCGTTGTTTGTATAAAAGAATGCTGTTGATTTTTGTACATTGATTTTGTATCTTGAAACTTTACTATACTTGTTAATTGTTTCAAATAGTTTCCTGGTGGAAACTTTGGAATTTTTTACATAAAGTATAAAGTCATCCGCAAATAATGACAATTGACATCTTCTTTCCCAATTTGGATACATTTGATTCCTTTCTCTTGCCTGATTGCTGTGGCTAGAACTTCCAGTACTATATTAAATAACAGTCATGACAGGGGTCATCCCTGTCTTGTTCCTGATTTTAGGGGAATAGTTTTCAGCTTTTCCCCATTCAGTATGATGTTAGCCGAGGGTCTCTCATATATGGCCTTTCTTATGTTGAGATACTTTCCTTCTATACTTATTTTATTTAGTGTTTTGATCATAAATGGATGTTGTACCTTGTCCAAAGCTTTTTCTGCATCAATTGAAATGACCATATGGTCTTTACCTTTGATTTTGTTTATGTGGTGTATCACATTGATTGATTTTCTTATGTTGAACCATCCTTGTGCTCCTGGGATGAATCCCACTTGATCATGATGTATGATCTTTTTGATGCATTGTTGTATTCTGTTTGCTAATATTTTGTCCAGGATTTTTGTATCTGTGTTCATCAGAGATATTGGTCTATAGTTTTCTTTTCTTGTGTTGTCTTTGCCAGGCTTTGTTATTAGAGTAATATTGGCCTCCTAGAATGAGTTAGGAAGTATTGCTTCCTCTTCAATTTTTTGGAAGAGTCTGAGGAGGATAGGCGTTAATTCTTCTTTGAATGTTTGGTAGAACTCATTGGTGAAACCAACTGGTCCAGGGCTTTTGTCTTTAGGGAGATTATGGATAGTCATTTCAATCTCATTGCTATTGATTGGTCTATTTAGATTATCCAGTTCTTGGTTCAGTCTTGGTAGGCTATAAGTTTCTAGAAACTTTTCCATTTCTTCTAGATTGTTAAATTTCGTGGCATAAATTCCTTCATAATATTTTCTTATAATCCTTTGTATTTCTGTGGTATCAGTGGTAATTTCTCCCCTTTCATTTCCAATTTTGGATATTTGTGTCCTTTCCTTTCGTCGTTTGATTAGTCCCGCCAGAGGTTTGTCAATTTTGTCGACTTTCACAAAGAACCAGCTCTTCATAATATTAATTTTTTCTATCAATATTAATATTAATACCTTTCTGTTCTCTAATTGGTTTAGCTCTGCTTTAATTTTTATTATTTCTTTCCTTCTGCTGACTTTGGGTTTCGTCTGCTCTTCTTTTTCGAGTTCTTTAAGATGGGATGCTAAAATGTTTGCTTGTGATTTTTCTTGTTTCTTAAGATAGGCCTGTAATGAAAAAAATTTCCCTCTTATTACCGCTTTCGCTGTGTCCCAATAATTCTGTACTTTGTATTGTCATTGTCATTAGTTTCTATATATTTTTTAATCTCATCCTTCATTGTTCTTTTATCCAGTCTTTTTTAATAAGCTGTTGTTTAATCTCCATGTATATGTGGTATTTTCTGCTTTCCTTTTACAGTTGATCTCCAATTTCAAAGCTTTGTGGTCTGAGAATACACTTGGTATGATTTCGTTCTTCTTGAATTTGCTGAGGTCACTTTTGTGTCCCAGCATGTGGTCTATTCTTGAAAATGTTCCATGCGCACTAGAAAAGAAGGTGTAGTCTCTTTTTTCTGGATGAAGTGTCCTGTAAATGTCAATGATGTCCAATTGCTGTAATGTGTCATTTAGAGCTGTTATTTCCTTATTTATTTTCTGTTTGGATGGTCTTTCCATGGCTGTTAGTGCGGTGTTTAAGTCCCCCACTAGGATTGTGTATTCATCAGTTTCTCCTTTCAAGTCTGTTAGTAGTTTCTTTGTATATTTTTGTGCATCCTGGTTGGGAGCATATATGTTGATTAGTGTCAAGTCTTCTTGTTGTTGCATTGTGCCTTTTATCATTATGCAATGACCATTTTTGTCTTTTACTATTTTTTTAACTTGAAGCTTATTTCATCAGATATCAGGATGGCCACTCCTGCTTTTCTCTGGTTATCATTTGCTTGGAGTATTGTATCCCATCCTTTCACTCTGAGTCTGTGTTTGTCCTTACAGCTGAGGTGTGTTTCTTGGAGGCAGCATATGGATGCATTCTGTTTTTTAATCCAGTCTCCTACTCTGTGTCTTTTTATTGGTGAGTTCAGTCCATTGACATTTAGAGTGATGATCGATATGTGAGGATTTCCTGTGGCCATTACTTATTTCTTTCTTTGGTTTTGTTTGTTTGTTTGTTTGTTTATTTTTGTTTCTTTCTTGTTGCCCCAACTTTGTTCCATTTCTCACTTCTTTTATGGTATTATTTATTTCTCGTGTTTCCTTCTCAATCTTTCTTATGTTTTGAATTTCTTTGTTAAATTGTTCTTTTTGTTCACAGAGTTCCCTTTTTATCTCGTTTATATCCTTTTTTATGTTATTTATCTCAGGTATGGTGTTCTGCCAATAGGTTTTCATTTCTCTCACAGCCTTTAGAATGGCTGCTTTAAATACTTCGTCACTTAAATTCGACCCTTCCAGATCATTTGTCTTGATGTTTTGATTCAGGCTGAAGAGCCTCCTTCAGTATTTCTTGGAGTGCTGGCCTCGTGCTGGCAAATTCCCTCAGCTTCTGTTTGTCTGAGAAGGTCTTTATTCTACCTTCATATCTGAAAGATAATTTTGCTGGATAATTTATTCTTGGCTGGAAGTTTCTCTCTTTTAAATTTTTGAATATTGGGTTCCATTCTCTCCTGTCTTGTAGAGTTTCTGCTGAGAAATCTGATGCCAGCCTGATGGGTTTTCCTCTAAAGGTTATAGTTCTTTTTTCCCTGGCTGCCTTGAGAATTGTCTCTTTGTCTTTAGTTTTGGACATCTTTAGTACCATGTGTCTTGGAGAAGATCTGTTGGGGTTCAGGTATCTGGGGGACCTGATTTCTTCTTGAACTTGGGGTTCCAAATCTTTCCATAGGTTTGGAAAGTTCTCATCTACGATTTGTTTGAGTATGCTCTCTGTAGATTGTTCTGCCCCTTCTTCTATTCCTATTATCTTGATGTTGTTTTGTCTCATGGAGTCCGATATTTCTTGCAGAGTTCTTTCAATCCTTTTGGTTCTATATTCCATCTCTTCCTCTTTCTGAGCTGTTTCCATGTTCTGGTCTTCAATATCACTAATTCTTTCCTCCATATGGTTGGTCCTATTTCCTATGGCAGTTATTTCATTTCTCACTTCTTTTATGGTATTATTTATTTTTCGTGTTTCCGTCTCAATCTTTCTTATGTTTTGAATTTCTTTGTTAAATTGTTCTTTTTGTTCACAGAGTTCCCTTTTTATCTCGTTTATATCCTTTTTTATGTTATTTATCTCAGGTATGGTGTTCGGCCAATAGGTTTTCATTTCTCTCACAGCCTTTAGAATGGCTGCTTTAAATTCTTCGTCACTTAAATTCGACCCTTCCAGATGTAACAAGCTGTCTTCTGGGTTAATTTTATGTTCTTTCTGAGGAGTTTTAGTTTTTAAGGAATTCATCCTGTCCGCTGTGTTCTTCCTCTTTGACATGAGGGCTTTATGTTCAGTGCCCAGATTATTGCTTTTGTGGTGTCTTGGTGTAGGGTAGACAGTAGGTGGCGCTGGGGGTCAAGTTTTGGGGGAGAGGGGGCTGTTTGTTTCTTGTTTCTGATCTCCTACTGCGTTTGGAGGCTATGCACATATATTCTGTGGAGAGCCAACAAAAGACTTTCGGCCCTTTGCTGGGGAAGCTGTTTTTGCTAGCTGGGATGAATGCAAAGCAAATCAGTCTTTATTCCCATCCCTGATTCAGTACCTGGCTGTCTAAAGACTCACACTGCTTTCTGAACTCTGGGGTGCACAAGGAAGTGCCCGCTCCATAAGTCCAAATCTGTGGGCCTGGCCTGAGACAGCAGGGTGTCCTTTGCAGCAGGCTGGGAACAGGAACTTCAGCCATGTGTAGGTCTCCTGTGGGCTTAGAGCTGGGGTGTTATCTTTGCATTTCAGAGTCCTCGCTCAGCCCTTCTACCACTCAAAAGTTCCAGAGGCTGGCTCCCAAACTCTGCCCCATCTCCCCAGTCTCTCTCCCCTCCCCAAAACTGCGCAACTCCGAATAGTCAACAGGGATAGCTTCCGGATCCCGCGTGGTCCATCTCTGCTCCCTTCCCTCTCCCCGACTCGCCCCCTTCTCACCAGCCTTCAGGTGTTTACTTGCCATTTGTGGATTTCTGAACAGCAGGTTTGTCACTCAGGGTCCTCTTTCTTGGCTCCTGGATGGCTGTTCAATTGTGTTTTCAGGGAGAGGCTTTAGAAACCTCCTCTCCAGTCACCATCTTGTCTTCTCTCCTGAAAAGATTCTTAAACTGACTATTACAGAAACCTCAGGAAGTCTTGAAATCTGAGCAGGCAAAGAGACCAAGGCTGATCCGAATTCTAACCAACACACAAACTCCCAGCAGACTCTGAATCTTATGAACCCAGAGATTCCAGACAGAAACACTACATGACCAGTACAGACACCCTTGTAGAAGTCTAAGAGAACCAGCAAAGTAACAGCTGAAAAATTACCAACCTGAATAGCACACAAATGCCCAGCAAACCGACAAACTGATCAAAACAGATATTCTAGGCAGATTTCTCTGTTGCCAGCAGACAAAATATATCATCAGGATAGAGGCCAAAGGCAGCTTCCAAAACTCACTGAGTGTGTAGATGCCTAGAAGTTCCCTAACCTGACCAAAACTAAGGCCCCAGACAAATGCCCAATCTTACCAGCACAAAGGCACCCAAACTAACAGAGACTTTTGGCCAATTACAGCTGACTGGTGGCAGAGAACCCTAGCCTCACTGTAACCTGCTCATCACAGAGGTAAGTGCAGACACTCAATGTGATGATCACAGAGACTCCAGCAGACGTGGATCACAAAAAGTTCAGAAGTACCTGCTGATCTACAACCTGAGTAGGAAAGGACACTCTCATTTCTTCAACAACACCAGCAGAAATCCAACACCCTCAACCAGATGAATACAGAGACTCCCAGCAGATTTCCAACCTGTTCAGCAGAGAAGTGAGGCAGACCTCTAACCTGAGCAGCACAGAGACCCCTGGAATACCCTTAACATGACCGGGCACATAAATTCTACTATGCACCCTAAACTGACCATCACAGGGATTCCTGGAAGACCCCCAACCTGACCAGCGCAAAGACCTCCACCAGATGGCAAATCTGATTAACCCAGACATTCCAGTTAGAGAGCACCATGACCACAACAGAGAGACTGCAGACCCTGAACCTTACCAGCACAGACTTCCCAGAGAAACACCAATTCTGACCTGCACAGACACGCCTGACATATCTCTGACCTGACCAGCACAGAGAATCCTGGCAGACACTTATATTACTGGACAGTAAGACTGTCAGAAGACCTTTGAAGTGACCAGCACATAAACTGCTGGCAGATCCATTACCAGATCAGTAGAGAGACTCCAGGCAAACTCTCAACAGGATCAGCAACAGAGAATTTATGTAGACACCTAACCTGACCATCAGAGAGACCAAGGCAGATCCCCAAAATGACAGGCACAGAGTCCCCTTGCAGAACTCAAAACTGTTCAGCACATTGACACCAGACAATATTTAAACTCAAAGCACACAGACTGTAGCTATATGTACCAACCTGACTAGGTACAAAAACTGTGAAAAGACCCCCAACCGACCAGTACAGAAAGCTTAGGCAGACCTTAAAACTGACTGGCAAAGAGAACCCAGGCAGACTCCCAAACTCATGACCACAGAGACACCAGGAAGACCTCAACCTGACCAGCACATAAGACCACTATCAGACTCTCAACCTGACCAGAAGTGAGAACCTCAGAAGCACCCTAAACTAATCAGCAAATAAACTTCCAGAAGACTTCAAGGTGACCAGCACAGAGACTACAAGAAAAACTACAACCTGCCTAACAAAGGGACACCAAAATGATCCCAACGTGACTAGAAAAAAAGAAGAGAAGGCAAGAAGAAACTCAACATGACAAGTAGAGAAATGCCTGCAGATCTGGAACCTGACAAGCACAGTACTTATCAGACCATTAACTTGAGCAGACAAATAACCCAAGTGAATCTCCAGACTAACAAGCATAGATACCACAAGCAGACATACAACCTGAGTAAGCAAAAAGATTTCCAGCACATTTCCATCTTAAGAAGCACAAAGGACCCTGATAGAATTTTCTAATGACAACAAAAGAGATTCCTGGCAGACCTGAACCTGACCAAGTGACCTGAACCTTGACAGAACCATTGAATGTCCAACATATAGATGACCCCAGAGTGATTATCACAGAAAGTCCCATGAGACCCTCAATGTACGAGAAAAGTCCACAATGCAGACCTATAAATTGAATAAAACAGAGAACCGAGGAACAAAAGACAAGAGAAGAGACAGAGCAGCAGGTGCTAAACATGACCAGGAGAGACCCAGGAGGATTCCAAGTGTGACTGGGAGCACAGACCACCAGCAGAAACTCAGCCTACCTACCACACAGATTTTTGACTTACCCCATATTGCACAGGACAAAGACAATCCACAGACCTCAAAGTTGACCAACACAGAGACTTCAGGCAGAAAGTGAAAATGACAAGCACAAGGACCCTTGCATACCTGGAACCTAATATGGAAAGAGACATATAAGAGACACATAACCTGAGAAGCACAGTACCCTGTAGTCCATTTATCTGTCCAGCATAGGGAACCCAGAAAATCGTCTAACAAACCAGCACAGACACTTCAAGAACACCCCCAAACTGACCAGAGACACATATTTCCAGCACATTCCCATCATAACCAGCATAGAGAACACTGACAGAACCCTCAAATGACCAGCATAGAGACTTGTGGCAGAACACTCACCTTACCATCACAGAAAGCCCAAGCAGATCAAAAACCTGATAATCGCAGACAGCCCCAGAAGACCCCCTGCCTGACCAGAACAGAGCTTCGAATGCAGACTTCCCAAGATGACCAGAACAGAGAACACAGGCACACACCCCTGGCACACATGAGACAAGAGGAGAGATTCCAGCACACCCCAAAGTTGACCAGGACAGACCCCAGCACGTTTAAAAAGTGACTGGGAAAAGAACCCCTTATAAAAGAACTAATGTGGCCAGCACAGAGACCCCAGGCTGACAACCAGTCAGAAGAGCACAGGGACCCCATGCAGACCTCTAACCTGACCAGCATGAATACCCCCAGAAAATATCTAATCTGAATAGCACAGAGATTCAAGCTGACTCCAGAATTCAACAGCACAGACACACACAGCAGACTTAAAAGCTGACCAGCAAAGAGACCCCCAGGGGACCTCTAATCTGAGGAGGACAAAGACACCAGGTAGACACTCAGCATGACAAGGACAAAAACTTTAGGATACCTAGGACGTGACTAGCAAAGAGACCCCAAATAGTCGCTCAACCTCATGGCCACAGTACCCCATCAGTCTCCCAAGTTGACCAGCAGAGCAGTTAAAACAGACCCCAACAAGAACTGCACAGTGTTTCTAGGCATATCTTCAACATGACCAGACTAGAGACCTGAAGCAAACACTAAGTGTTACCACTAGTTAGACACAAGCAGAATTCCAAATACACCAGTACAGAAACCCCAGGTTGACTCCCAACCTGACTGTTCACAGACACCCATGCAAAACTCATATCGACATATAACAGAGATTCCCAGGATGACCAACAACTTTACCAACACAATTATCTCCAGTAGAGCTCAAACTAGGCCAGCGCAGAAACCCTAGGCAAACACCAAACCTGACCAGCACAGAGAATACAGGCTGAACCCTATCATTACAAACACACAGACTCCTGTCAGGCCTCTGATCTGACCAGTGCAGAGACCTAAGGCCAAAGTAACAAGCTAATCACAGGGACCCCAGAAGAACCCCAACTGGACCAGCAAAAAATATCTGACAGATTTCCAACCTGAACAGCACACAGAAACCTATCAGAACTGCAAACTGAACAAAAGAAAGTCCTTAGGCAGATATATATGTGACCAGGAAAGAGAACCAAGGGGACCCTAAACATGACCAGGACAGAGACCAAAGGCAGCCCCCAAACTTCCCTGAGTACAGAGATCCCCAGAAGAACACTAACCTGACCAGCACTAAGTCCCGAGGCAGACACTCAATCTAATCAGTACAGAGATTTCAAGATGACCTCCTCCACCCTGACTAGCACAGAGACTCCTGGCCAATCCCCATCTGACTGAAAGCAGACACCGAGAATCTCTGTAAATTGACCTGCACAGAGATCAAGGCAGACAATGTGTGGTTATCGCAGAGATGTTAGCAGACCTGGGACATGAAAAGCAAAGAAACCCCAGCTTACTCCCAACCTGGCCAACAAAGAACCCTACCATTTCCACAACAACATCAACAAAGATCAAACCAGACCCCCAATGTGACAAGCACAGAGACTTCCAGCAGACCGTCAAACAGTGCAGCAAAGACCACAGGCAGAACTGTAACCTGACCATCACAGAGATCCCAAGCAGCAAAGAAACTCCAACAGACCTTTAACTTGACCAGCACAGATATCTTAGAAAGACACCCAACATGACCAGCACATAGACTCCCAGCAGAACTCTAACCTGACCCGCACAGAAACCTCAAGACTATCTCCAATCTAACCAGCCAAAATACTCCTTGAAGATCCAATATGAACTCTCACTGAGACTCCAAAAATACCCTAAACATGACCAGCACAGTGACGTCCAGCAGACACATGTTAAACAAAAACAACCCTGGCAGACACGTCAATGTGACCAGCACAGAAAATCTAGTTGACTTCAAACCTTATCAGCAGAGACCCCTGGCAGACTGACAACCTGGCCCCCACAGTACCCCAGCTTTTCTATAACCTGACAACAAGAGAGTGATAAACCAACACTCAAACTGACCACCACAGAGATCCAAGGAAGAGCCCCTGGTACAGACACCCTCAAGAGATTCCTAACCTGACCAACCCTGAGACTCACAGCAGATGTACAAATTAAGCAGCACAAAGACCCTAAGGAGACTTTCAAACTGACAAGTACAGACACCCATGGAAGTGCCAATATGACCAGGCAGAAAAACACCAGGAAGACACCCAAACAGTCCAGCACAGAGGACCCCTGTATAACGCAATCTGTCCAGCACAGAGACCCCAGGCAGAAAACCAATTTAACCAGCACAGAGACCCCAGCAGAACATCAATCTGACCAACACATGGACCTGAGGGGTTTTCTCTGTGATAATAACTGAGACCCTTAAAGACCCTCAACCTGACCAGCACAAAGACCCCAAGCAGACGCCAAACCCTACCAATACAAACACCACCAGAAGACCACTGACCTGACCAGAATTGTGATTCCTGGCAAACTTCCAATGAGACCAGCAAAGAGACCACTTGCAGAATTTCAAAGTGACCAGGCACTGAAACCCCACACAGACCTCTAAACTAACTGGGCAGTAAGAACCCCAGCAAACATCCAACTTCACCAGCACAGAGACCTGAGTATGACCTGCAACCTGACGAGCACAAAGAACCGAAGACTCTTAACCTGACCAGCACAGAGACCCCATGTAAAAACCCAACACACAAAAATGAGACACCAAGATAACCCCATCCTGACCAGCATAGAGACCCTGAGCTGACTTCCAACCTGATCAGCACAGAAACGTCTGAGAGAAATTCAATTTGACAAGCACACACACCAAAGCAGACATGGCCCGACATGCAAAGACACACCCAGTAGAGAAGCAACATTAGCAGCACATTACTAAAGGTGTCTCTGAACCTGAGAAGCAGAGAGATTCAAACAGACCCCTCAACTTGACCAACACAGAGACCCCAGGCAGGTGAGCATAGTGATATTAAAGAATGAAGTATATAGCATATTTTCTATGATGATTTATAAAAATTGATTATCTGCTATCATACAGACTGATTCAGTTCATTAAAGTGTAATTCCCGCTTGACATTAATAACCACCACTGGCAGGCATTGTAGGTTTGATTTGTTTCTCATCACATAGCATCACCTGAAATTGTGGCCTTGCTGAATTCAATTCCACATCAACTAACAAAGAAATCTTTCCAGAAAGTTGTCCACATAGGAAAATTTAGGGGTTTCTTCCAAGTTCTGTGGGGAAAACATATCAGACCACAGGAATGTGCATGACCATTATTGACAGATATTTGGTTTATCATCAGGAAGTCACTGAGGTTGATTGATACAAGTCAAGTAGCTAGCAGCACTATGCCCTGCAAGTGCACACACCCTGGAACCCTGGGGGTCTTATCTACCATCCTACACATGTCTGGCCTTAAAGCACTACAACATCTTTTCTAATATTTACTGATCTGGGATTCAAAACATTTTTTAAAGGACCACAGGGAATGTGCAATTTTCTATATAACAGAAGAACTCAAACTTATGACATAATTTTTAAGCATCCCTTACTTCAACACTAAATTCTAGAGTTTCTTTAACAGTGGGTTAGTAATCGAGACTCAAAGGCAAGTTAAACTGACTACACCATAATTCATTAGTACCAGGATTTCTGTCATCTGTGAAAAAAGTTTTATTGTGGAGGTTTCGGAGCTGATAATTTCTAAAATAGTATTTGTGTAGAGGGATATTTGTTACTCTCTTCATTGTCACTATTCTCACAAGAAAACCAATTTGCAAATCAAAGTCAAGGAAAGAGTCAGTAAAAATTGTCTTGGTGATGGAGTAAGAATTGTCTCTGTGTGATGAACAATTAATGCAACACCTGGAGTTGTAATATAGAATTGTACACTTGGTCCCTTTGTAAATTTTACTAATCAATGTAACCACAATGAATTTACCAATAGAAAAAAAACTAATTAAAAATTGTTGAGAAAACACAATTGAACTGCCATCCAGGAGCCAAGAAAGAGGACCCTGAGTGACAAAACGGCTGTTGAGAAATCCACAAATCTCAAGTAAACACCTGAAGGTTGGCGAGAAGGGGGCAAGTTGGGGAGAGGGAAGGGAACAGAGAAAGACTAAAACAGCACAGGATCCCTGCTGACTATTCGGAGTGGCTCAGTTTTGGGGAGGGGAGAGACTGGGGAGCTGGGCTTTGGAGCTGCATGCTGGGTACGGAGTTAAGGAGCCAGCCTCTGGAACATTTGAGTGGTAGAAGGGATGAGCAAGGACTCTGAAAGGCAAAGATGACACCCCAGCTCTAAGCCCCCTGGAGACCTACACAGGGCAGCAGTTCCTTTTCCCAGCCCACTGCAAAAGTGATCCTGCTGTCTCAGGACAGGCCCACAGCTTTGGACTTATAAAGCATGCACTTCCTCTGCACCCCAGGGTTCTGAAAGCAGTGTGAGCCCATAGACAGCCAGATGCTGAATCAGGGCAAGGAAGAAGGACTGATTTGATGGGATTCACCAGAGCCAGCAGAAACGAGCCTCAGAACAGCTTGCCCAGGAAAGGGCAGAAGGCAGAACCGCCTATGGAGCACCTTTTTTAGGCCTCTCCCCAGGATATATGCACATAGCCTCCAAACGCAGAAGGAGGTCAGAAACAAGAAACAAACAGCCCCCTCTCCCCAAAAACTTGACCCCCCGCGCCACCTAGTGTCAGCCCTATAACAAGAAACCACAAAAGCAATAATCTGGGCACTGAACATAAAGCCCTCATGTCAAAGAGGAAGAACCCAGCAGACAGAATGAATTCCTTAAATACTGAAACTCCTCAGAAAGAATATGAAATTTACCCAGAAAACAGCTTTTTACAACTGGAAGGGTCGGATTTAAGTGACGGAGAATTTAAAGCAGCCATTCTAAAGGCTGTGAGAGTAATGAATACCTATTCGCAGAACACCGTAGCTGAGATAAATGATATAAAAAAGGATATAAACGATATAAAAAAGGAACTCTGTGAACAAAAAGAACAAATTAACAAAGAAATTTTTAAAAAAAGAAAGATTGAGACAGAAATACGAGAAATAAATAATACCATAAAAGAAGTGAGAAATGAAATAACTGCCATGGGAAACAGGATCAACCAGATGGAGGAAAAAATTAGTGATATTGAATACCAGAACATGGAAACAGCTCAGAAAGAGGAAGAGAGGGACTATAGAACCAAAAGGATTGAAAGAACTCTGAAAGAAATATCCGACTCCATGAGACAAAACAACATCAGGATAATAGGAATAGAAGAAGGGGCAGAACAATCTACAGAGAGCATACTCAAACAAATCGTAGATGAGAACTTTCCAAACATATGGAAAAATCTGGAACCCCAAGTTCAAGAAGAAAACAGGTCCCCCAGATACCTGAACCCCAACAGATCTTCTCCGAGACACATGGTACTAAAGATGTCCAAAACTAAAGACAAAGAGAAAAATCTCAAGGCAGCTAGGGAAAAAAGAACTATAAACTTTAGAGGAAAACCCATCAGGCTGGCATCAGATTTCTCAGCAGAAACTGTACAAGCCAGGAGAGAGTGGAACCCAATATTCAAAAATTTAAAAGAGTGAACTTATTATACAACAAGTTGACAATGCACTGTAGAATTATATGCCTGAAACCTATGTAATCCTTGCTAACAGATGTCACCCCAATAAGTCTAACAATAAAAATGAATTAAAAAAAAAAAGAGAGAAACTTCCAGCCAAGAATAACTTATCCAGCAAAATTATCTTTCAGATATGAAGGTGGAATAAAGACCTTCTCAGACAAACAGAAGCTGAGGGAATTTGCCAGCACGAGGCCAGCACTCTAAGAAATACTGAAGGAGGCTCTTCAGCCTGAATCAAAACATCAGGACAAATGGAACAAAGTTGGGGCAACAAGAAAGAAACAAAAACAAACAAACAAACAAACAAATAAACAAAACCAAAGGAAGAAATAAATAATGGCCACAGGAAATCCTCACATATCGATCATCACTCTAAATGTCAATGGACTGAACTCACCAATAAAATGACACAGAGTAGCAGACTGGATTCAAAAACAGAATGCATCCATATGCTGCCTCCAAGAAACACACCTCAGCTGTAAGGACAAACACAGACTCAGAGTGAAAGGATGGGATGCAATATTCCAAGCAAATGGTAACCAGAGAAAAGCAGGAGTGGCCACACTGATACCTGATGAAATAAACTTCAAGTTAAAAAAGATAGTAAAATACAAAGATGGTCATTACATAATGATAAAAGGCAGAATGCAACAACAAGAAGACTTGACACTAATCAACATATATGCTCCCAACTAGGATGCACAAAAATATACAAAGAAACTACTAACAGACTTGAAAGGAGAAACTGATGAATACACAATCATAGTGGGGGACTTAAACACCCCGCTAACAGCCATGGGCAGATCATCCAAACAGAAAATAAATAAGGAAATAACAGCTCTAAATGACACATTACAGCAATTGGACATCATTGACATTTACAGGACACTTCATCCACCAAAAAGAGACTACACCTTCTTTTCTAGTGCGCATGGAACATTCTCGAGAATAGACCATATGCTGGGACACAAAAGTTACCTCAGCAAATTCAAGAAGATCGAAATCATATGAAGTGTATTCTCAGACCACAAAGCTTTGAAATTGGAGATCAACTGTAAAAGGAAAGCAGAAAATCCACATATACATGGAGATTAAACAACAGCTTATTAAAAAAGGACTGGATAAAAGAACAAATAAAAGATGAGATTAAAAATATATAGAAACTAATGACAATGAAAATACAACGTATCAGAATTATTGGGACACAGCGAAAGCGGTAATAAGAGGGAAATTTATATCATGACAGGCCTATCTTAAGAAACAAGAAAAATCACAAGCAAACATCTTAGCATCCCATCTTAAAGAACTCAAAAAAGAAGAGCAGACAAAACCCAAAGTCAGCAGAAGGAAAGAAATAAAAAAAATTAAAGCAGAGCTAAACCAATTAGAGAACAGAAAGACAATAGAAAAAATTCATATTACGAAGAGCTGGTTCTTTGAGAAAGTCAACAAAATTGACAAACCCCTGGCGAGACTAATCAAAGGATGAAAGGAAAGGACACAAATATCCAAAATTAGAAATGAAAGGAGAGAAATTGTCACTGATACCACAGAAATACAAAGGATTATAAGAAAATATTATGAAGGATTTTATGCCACAAAATTTAACAATCTAGAAGAAATGGACAAGTTTCTAGAAACTTATGGCCTACCAAGACTGAACCAAGAAGAACTGGATAATCTAAATAGACCAATCAAGAGCAATGAGATTGAAATGACTATCCATAATCTCCTTAAAGGCAAAAGCCCTGGACCAGATGGTTTCACCATTGAGTTCTACCAAGCATTCAAAGAAGAATTAACGTCTATCCTCCTCAGACTCTTCTAAAATTGAAGAGGAAGCAATACTTCCTAACTCATTCTATGAGGCCAACATTACTCTAATACCAAAGCCTGGCAAAGACAACACAAAAAAAAGAAAACTATAGACCAATATCTCTGATGAACACATGCAAAAATCCTGAACAAAATATTAGCAAACAGAATACAACAACGCATCAAAAAGATCATACATCATGATCAAGTGGGATTCATCCTGGGGGAGCACAAGGATGGTTCAACATACTAAAATCAATCAATGTGATACACCACATAAACAAAATCAAAGATAAAGAGCATATGATCATTTCAATTGATGCAGAAAAGCTTTTGACAAGGTACAACATCCATTTATGATCAAAACACTAAATAAAATAGGTATAGAAGGAATATACCTTAACATAATAAAGGCCATATATGAGAGACCCTTGGCTAACATCATACTGAATGGGGAAAAGCTGAAAACTATTCACCTAAAATCAGGAACAAGACAGGGATGCCCCCTCTCACCACTATTATTTAATATAGTACTGGAAGTTCTACCCACGGCAATCAGGCAAGAGAAAAGAATCAAAGGTATCCAAATTGGGAAAGAAGAGGTTAAATTGTCACTATTTGCAGATGACATGATACTTTATATAAAAAATTCCAAAGACTCCACCAGGAAACTATTAGAAACAATTAAAGAATATAGTAAAGTTTCAGGATACTATTAAGTGAACAGCATTAGAGGTGGAGATATGCATATGTGAATTATATAATGCAGTAAAAAGTCAGAAAGCTTATGAAACATCACTAAAAGTCAGAAGACATGAATTTTTAGAAAATTCAATAACTAGAAAACCCAAATCATTTCAGAAAGTGCAAGAGGCAAAACACTCTAACCTGAGGAAGTACACTAATACACTAGTGAGAGATGCCACTTTGGTCACTACAAAGTTTTTTATTTTAAAGATACCTCTCTTTGAGTCATTACTGGGCACCAATCATAATCAGCACACTAAAAAATTTGTCCTTAAAATTACTTCCCAACTTTAAGTGTAGACAGCTTTTCTTAGGTGTATATATTTTTTTAATTTAAAAATTGTTATTCAGTATTGGGTGCCATACACTTTTATTTTATTTTATTTATTTATTTTTTTTGACCATTTAGTAAACTTTTATTTTTTTTTAACTAACAGTGTGCAGGGATGCTCTATTCTAGGCTGCTACTACTAATCTCATCAGAATGCAAAAGCAGCGACTGTGTTATAAAACCAATGATCTGTTACATTCTGCAAGAATTTACAAAAGCCTAATGTCATTTACTACACCACGAGAACCATACTTGGATAAAAAAATAAAATAAAACACAACAGAATTCAAAACCTGATTACAGCTGATGAAAAAATAGACTGCTTTAAAGGTAAAACATATCATGGTGAAAGACATGGAGCACCGCGATGACTTCAAAAGGAAAGTCGGCGTTTGGGAACGTATACACATAATAGATCATTTAGGGCCACGTTGGAATCAGGAGATCCTTCCCAGCCCAGGAGTCTCCGTTCCACAGTTACTGCTGAGTATGTGTTGCAGGCTCAGGTTGCACGGAACTTGCAGTCTTGACTTTTCTTGTTCAGCAGCATTTTTGACAAAAGCATTCTTGAATATACAATTTAAATGGCTTAAAAAGGGAAGATCTTTGTGTGGGGACATTTGGAATAGAGTCCACGGCAGAGATCTATCAGGACCTCTCTGTATCTGGCACCCGGGCATCCTTTCCTCTCTGCACTGGTACCCTAGGATGGATGGACAAGAGGAGGCAGGCTTCCCTCAGAACGCATGCTCGCTGCCCTTAAAGCTATCTTTTTTTTTTAATTCATTTTTATTGTTAGACTTATTGGGGTGACATCTGTTAGCAAGGATTACATAGGTTTCAGGCATACAATTTTACAGTACATCGTCAACTTGATGTATAATAAGTTCACCACCTAATGTGACTTCTCTTTCCATCACCTCATATTCAGCTTCCCCCCCTCCTCTCCGACCCCCTCCCCTTTCTCCCCTCCCAAACACACTCATCCCCAAATAAACATTAAACTATTGATTGTGTCCATGGGTTATTTGTTTGTTCCCTTCTTTTTTTCTTTGCTTTCAGTTTTATATTCCGCATATGAGTGAAATCATGCAGTACTTTGTTTTTTCTGTCTGGCTTATTTCACTGAGCATGATCTCCAGGTCCATGAATTTTGTTGCAAATGGCAATATTTCATCTTTTCTTACAGCTGAGTAATATTCTATTGTGTAAATGTACCACAACTTCTTTATCCAGTCATCTGTCGCAGGGCACTTTGGTTGTTTCTATGTTTTGGCCACTGTGAACAGCGCTGCAATGAACATTGGGGTACATAAGTCTTTGCAGACAAAGGTTTTCAAGTTCTTTGGGTAGATCCCCAGAAGGGGGATTGCTGAGTCAAATGGTAGCTCCATTCCCAATTTTCTGAGGACCCTCCACCCTGCCTTCCACAGTGGTTGTACCAGTTTGCACTCCCACCAGCAGTGTACCAGAGTTCCTTTTTCTCCACAGCCTCTCCAGCACTTGTTATTCCTTGCCTTGTTGATAACAGCCATTCTCACAGGTGTGAGGTGTTATCTCATTGTGGTTTTGATTTGCATTTCCCTGATACCTAATGAGGATGAGCATTTTTTCATATGTCTGTTGGCCATTTGTATTTCCTCATGGGAGAAGTGTCTGTTTAGTTCTTCTACCCACTTTTAAATTGGGTTGTTTGTTTTTTTGTTGTTAAGTCTTATTAGTTCTTTATATATTTTAGATATTAGACCTTTATCTAATGCGTTATTGGCAAATATTTTCTCCCATTTAGTTGGCTGTCTCTTTGCCTTGTTGATGGTTTCTTTTGCTGTGCAGAAGCTTTTTAGTTTGATATAGTCCCATTCATTTATTTTTGCTTTTACTTCCCTTGCCTTTGAGGACAGGTTCATGAAGACTTCCTTGAGTCCTAGGTTTATAAGTTTACTACCAATGTCTTCTTCTATACAGTTTATTGTTGCAGGTCTTATTATGAAGGTCTTTAATCCATTTTGAGTTAATTTTTGTATATGGAGAGAGTTCATAGCTCAGGTTCATTCTTTTGCATATGTTTTTCCAGTTTTCCCAGCACCACCTACTAAAGAGGCTGTCTTTTCCCCATTGTATGTTTTTTGCTCCTTTATCGAAAATTATTAGTCCATATATTTGTGGGTTTATTTCTGGGTTTTCAATTCTATTCCACTGGTCTCTATTTCTGCTCTTTGGCCAGTACCAAGCTGTTTTGACTATTGATGCTCTGTAATATAAATAGAAGTCAGGAAGTGTAATGCCACCAGCCTTATTCTTTTTATGTAGTATTGTTTTGGCAATTCGAGGTCTTTTATGGTTCCATATAAATCTAATAATTCTTTTATCTCTTTCATGAAAGTATGATTGTGGGATTTTGATGGGTATTGCATTAAATCTGTAGATTGCTTTGGGTAGAATAGCCATTTTAACAATGTTAAGTCTTCCTCTCCATGAACAGGGGATATTTTTCCACCTCTTAAACTCTGTTTCAATTTCTTTCAAAAGTGTCTTATACTTCTTTGTGTATAAGTCTCTCACGTTCTTTGTTAAGTTAATTCCCAGGTATTTCATTCTTTTTGTTGTGATAGCAAAAGGAATTGACTCCCTCATTTCTTTTGCTGTGGATTCGTTGTTTGTATAAAGGAATGCTGTTGATTTTTGTACATTGATTTTGTATCCTGCAACTTTACTATACTCGTTAACTGTTTCTAATAGTTTCCTGGTGGAGTCTTT
>PVJL010012424.1:0-37316 GCA_004026885.1 Lyroderma lyra | reverse complement strand
AAAAAAAAAAAAAAAAAAAAAAAAAAAAAAAAAAAAAAAAAAAAAAAAAAAGAGAAAGAGCCCCAGGAGGACTACAAGTCCAAAGACCTGGACTCTGGCTGTGTGACCCTGGCCATGTGTCTTCCCCTCTCTGGGAAACAAGGAGTGGCGGAGGCCATTATTCTAAGGAAAGGTACCTCCCCTCCCAGCTCTGAATTGCAGTTTATCTGACACGCAGGTTCCGCGTGTATAAAATGGCCACAAGGGGGCACTGCAGCCACAGCTGTGAAGGGAGCTGGTGCCGAGGCCAGCTGCCCCGTCCCAGGCTGAGCTCCCTGTGGCACCACGCCCCTGCGGCTGGGCGGTCCTGCCTCCTTCCTCCCTGTACTAGACGTGTTGGAATCCCAATGTAACCCAAATGCCTAAAAACTTCCTATTCCAGAATAGCCCCTCAATTCACTGTTCTATTGGGAGTAGAACCTAATGGGACCCTTGTGGGTCAAGCCATGGAAACCTGGGTGGACTCAGAGCGTATATCCAGGGAGACCTAGAAACACCCCCTAACCCCTTGCGAGGGACTGACAAGACACCAGAAGGAAATTCCACCCAGCCATGCAATCCCATGCACCACGGGCTCAGATTCAACAAGGTAGGGAGCCCCCACTAGCAGTTGGTCCTTAGACAAGTCATGAACCTCTTATTTCAGTTTCCTCCCAGAACCACTGGGTGGGAGGGTGCAGTTTGGGGGAGGGGTCAATGTTCGGACTGAGAGCCAAAGCTCCCCCTGCCCCCCACCTGTTGCCCTGCACAAATAGGAAATGTGGGCACAGGCCAGAGGCTCAGAGCAGCCTCCGGGATCACTCAAGAAACTGGACATTAGAAGGTTGCACAGCCAGAACACAGAACCCCTCGGTGGGTTCCCCGTCTCTGGCATAGCTTCCAAACCCTTCATGATCCACTTGGCTTCCCACCTTCAGCCCTCGGGCTCTCCCTCCTTCCCACTATTTCAGACTTCTTCAGGTGCCTTGAATGTGCCAGGCTGACCCTTACCTCCAGGCCCCTGCCCTCCCCACCACCCATGCCACCACCACCCACACCTCCACCTGGTTCCTATCCCACCTGCTTCTCCCCACCCTCTCCCGGATCCTGCCCCAAGTCCAGATGGGGTGTCCCTGCTCTGAGCTTGGCCTGACTTCTTCCCCCATCACAGCCCTTATTTAGTTCACTGGACATGATTTCTGTTCACCGGCGTGTCCCTGGTGGGCGGTGAGGTCCATGTTTGCCTTGGTGACTTCCACGTTTCCCACTGGGTTTGATCACGAGAGTTTAGGTTTGGGAGGGGTCATCTTATGTTTCCTAAGACCTCAGAGAACATACACTGGAAAATTCAGGAAGGGGCTTCCGTTAGGAACTCTTATGACTAAAGAGGATGCTTTGAGCAGACTCACCACCCCCCATGACACTCACACGCACATGCATGCACACACGCACACATTTTTGCACCTCAAACATGACTATTTGCTATGGGTTTTGAATTGTCTTTGTCTCCTTTGTATTGACTTGAGGCATCCATCAGGGCTGACAGAAGTTTCCTTGGAAACTCCCAGCATGTCTTAGTCATGTCGAAGGGCATGGAGAGAAGGTCTTGTTCATGTCTGGACCTGAGAGAAAGAATTGTCTGCCCCTGAAGCTGAGAGGGGTGGTGACAGCAGAGATGGACATGAGACCTCAGGGGCGGAGAAAATGCCGAGAAATTATGAATCACAGACGTCCATGGCCCAGAAAGATCGTGGAGACCACCCACCCCAGCACTCTCATTTCCTCATTGTCACTTCATTTGTTCCACACACTGAGGGCCCCAAGTGGAAAACCTGAGGCTCAGAGACAAGAAATGACCGGGACAGGGGCTCACTGTTGGCTTGCGGCTGCTCACTTCCTAAGAAGAGGGTCTCCAAGGCTTCGCTGCGCCGCGGGGGTGTTCGTCTCTGCGCTCCGCAGGGGCTCGGTGATTATTTTAGATGCGGGAGACACGGAGGGTGGGCTTGAGCGTCAGACCAATTCAGATCTTCTTTCAGCTGAGTTATGGCGTCAGTCTGAGCCTCAGTTTCCCATCGGTGCAGTTGGGAAAGTAGATGACTCACGTGGGACCTGTCACCATCCCAGCACGGAAAGGTCCCGGTACGCAATGGTGAGAACGCGGTAGACGCAGAGGACGGCAATGCCCATGAGAAGTACAGTTACCCATGGAGCTCGGCCTCCGAGAGGGGAGGGGGGAGGGGGCCCACCCGGGCTCGGCACTCTCAGCTGAGGGGTGGGGGGCTGCTTACCAGGGATATGGATGTGACGGGCGAACACGGGGTGCTGTGGAAACCATGACACAACCTGGCCTCTGTGGTTACCTGGAGAAAGCAGGTGCTGGGGGTTGGCGGGTGAGCCTCCCCCACTCCAGGGCAGAACGGAGACCGCGGGTCTTCTTGCCAGTCTCATGCTGTCCTGGGAGGGGTTTGTCCAGTGCCAGGGGAGTAGAGCCTCATCCCCCACCACAGGGCTAGAAAAAGGTAGGAGTGGAGTGGCATGGGCTTCCCTGCAGCCCTCACCTGCACTGAGGAAGTCCTCGTGACTTCCCAGCCACCAGCCCTCCCCCAGCCCTCCTCACAGCCCTCACCATAACATGTCCTAGTTCCTCCGTTAGTGCCACATTGAGTGTCACCTCCAGGCCGTGGCAGAGGCAGTTCCCCCTGCCCAGACCACTCCCCCCTCCCCACACCTCCATCAACCATCACCTGGACAAATCCAACTCTTCCTTCGGGTTTCTTCCTAGCACTTTCTGCAGGAAATGTTCCCCGACCCCCAAGACTGGGTTAGACCCCCCTGCTATGTGCCCCAAAGCCCGTGGCCTTCCCCAGAGTGGATCTCAGGATGCTGTGTTGAGGTTGCTGCCCCCCCGTTATCCCCCCCCCCCCCGTAAAGTCCAGGGGGCGGAGCCTGTGCGCGCCTGGTCACTGCTGTAGCCCCAGCAGCTGGCGGCCTGCCTGCCGGGCACGGAGCAGGCCCTCGGGCAGGAGGCGTTGAATACACGATCGATGACTCCATAAAGGTCCACAGGGGCTCCACTTGGGGCTCCCAATGAGCAGAGAGCTCAGAGGAGCCAGCCTTCCTCTCCACCCCCACTGGACCTTTGCATCTCAAATGTGACCTCTCTCACGGGGTTCGTGCTCTCTTGATTCACTCCCCTGCGATTTCCCTCCGTCTGGATGAAAGTTCCTTCGGACAGTCCCCAGCATGTCTTAGTCATGCTGAGGCGAACGGATGAAAGGCATCATGATCGACTGGGTGTGACCTGACTTAAGGTGAGCATGGCATGTCCCTGAGGCTGAGGGTGCTGGCGGCAGCAAAGATGGGTCCAGAGATTCCCAAGAGCTCAGGAAGATCAGAGCCATCTGAAGATGTCCACGTGTCACAACCAGATAGTGTTGGGGCAGAGGGTCCGCAGAGGCCTGGGCTAATGGCCTCACTCCTTCCTTAGTTGTTCACTCATTCCTTTACAAAGTTCAGACAAAGTGTCTTTAAGGGGGAAACTGAGGCCAGGAGAGCAGAGCTCGCTCTTAGTTGGGTGCACAGTTGTCTCAAAACAGCTCTTCTCTGCTCTTCGGAAACCCATCTCTGACCTTAGAAAGTGCCAGAATGGTCAGAGGCCAGATAGGTGGTGCTAGGAGGGCAAGATTTGGAGCCAGGCCAACCGTGGGCAAGTTACTTCCCTCCTCTGAGCCTCAGTTTCCTCATCTGTCAATGAAAACAACTGTAGCTACCTCTTACTTGTGAGAAATGGATGAGATGACAAAGGGACTCTGTCCCACACGTGTCATTGGAAGCGTCCCCTACCACCATCCATATTGAGAGTCCCCATAAGCTTCCACATGCCCAGTCCCCTCCTGTCACTGACTATACCCCCACCATCACCACCCAACAATGATCACCCTGCTTGCCTGCCTCCAGCACTAGACTCTGACCCGGTGGAGAGAGAGAGAGATCTCCCTTGTTCACCATTTTGCCTCTTTCCAACCCGACTCAGGACAGGTGCCAGCGCACAGGTGGGCCGTGGGAGAACAGACTCAGGAGCGGTGTGAAGAGGGGATGCACACAGATGAGCCCCCCGCCAGGCGGTCATGGAGAGGCGGTGTGAGACTCCCGCCCTCGCCTCACCCCTCTCCTGTATCCGCAACCCCACGCTGTACCGTTTCTCCAGGGTCTTATTTGGGGGGGGGGGGGGTTGTTTGGTTTTGTTTTTAACTTTCCTTCAGTTTTCGTGAGCATCCCCTCAGACAGTCCCAGGGGTTCTCAGCCTAAGAGGGGCGGAGAAGGAAACTGAATTCTCTCCTGTTGGGGCCTGAGAGACAGCGCGAGCAGCAGGGCCCCGAGGCCAGGAGGGCGCGGCAGCCCTGACACGCAGCGGGCACGCCAAGGTCCAAGTGCCTGAGATGTATGAGGGCCGGAGTCACGGACGCTGGAGCCGGCAGCCCCGTGACAGACGGTCCAGCGGCCGCACCCATTCCTCCACAATTCCCTCCCCGACCCCCTGTCCTCCCTCTGGCATGCACAGGCCCAGGGCCTCCTGGGTCGGGAGACGGAGGTCCCCGGAAAGAATCGCCCGTGCGAGGTCTCCTGTGTTCTCAGCTCTCTGTGTAGTCACTGGGGTCCACAAAAGGCATTTCTGACAAGCCTCCGCTTCAAGGGTTTGCTGTCTCTGTGTTCAGTGGGGGCTCAATACCTGTTTGAGGCCGGAGAAAGCAGGAGGAACACTGGCTCCAGGGCCAGGTCAAATGGATTTGAGTGTTTGCTTGGTCACCGGTAAGCTGTGTCAGCTCAGACGAGCGATTTAACCTCTCGGAGCTCGGGTTTCAGTTGGGAAAGCGGGGTGGTGCTGTGTTTTGCTGTGCGTGATGCGCACGTTTTCGCCCACCTTGGAGAGGAAGAAATAAGGATGCGCACTTCACATGGGAAATACTAATTCCGTACCTCCATATGTAAATGCTTTTAACTCTTTTATTTATGCTTGTGAGTTGGAAGTGTAACTTTAGAGATCAATAATGGTATCTGCATACAGAATAATACCCTGGAATATGATAATCAGGGTTTTTATATTAAAAAATTCTAGACGTAAAATCTCTTGTACCTTGTATCTGTTCTTGTGTTTTGTAATTATTTGTTACGTGTACCATAATATGTCAAAAATAAATGCTGACATTCCTTTACAATACAAAAAAAACAACAAAACACCAAGCACCTAAACGTAAACAAGTAAACTTTTGAATTAAAAAATTAAAACAAAAAAAGTTTTTCCCCAAAACGTTTGGGCCAACAACGTGGGGGCGCATTATACACGGCAACACGCAGCCATCCGGGCCTCCGTGGATCAGACCTTGCAGACTCCAATCCTGGTTCCAGTCCCTTAACTGGATCTTTCTGGAAACTCATGGAATCCCTCTGAGCAAGTTCCTGTAGGAAATGCCCGTATGAACAGCGTCCAGAGGTCGTGGTGAGGATTAAACATGGTCATGTGCCGGGCACGCAGTGAGCTCTCACTGACGGTCTGTCCCTGCCCCTTCCTCTGGTGGACCGTGGTCCTTATTCTTGGACCACCAGTTCCTCCCTGCCTCTCTCCGTCCTCCTGACTCCTCCGCCATGCAGGAGCCGGAGTGGTCTTTCCAACCCATGTCTGACCACTTCACCCCACTGACTCCCCTTCACCCCCGAGATCAGGTCCCCATTCCTGGCACTCAGGACCCCCTAAATTTTGCATTCCAGCCCCAGCGCCCACCATGAGCCAGACCCGCTAGCCCAATCATACAATGCTCCCAAACACCATTCACACCTCAGAGAATGCTCAGTGCTTCCAGTTCCCACCAACTAAAATGTCCCTCTCCATCTTCTCTCCCCTGACGTGCCCTTGAAGGGTCCGGAGGACTTGGGGTCCCAGCCCCCTTGCTTATTATCAATCCATCCCTCTAGGCTGTTGAGCCCCCCATTAAGACTGAGGACCCCTGTTAAGTGGGGGTGCAGGTCGGTCGCACACAGTTGGCGGACCGTGCTTTCCTCCATCAAGGACCCTCCAGTCCTCCAGCCAAGACCTCCACGCCTTTGCCTTTCTTGTCGCATCTAATCTTCACAGTCCTTTTACGGGGTAGGCGCTCAGTTTTAAATCATTTTGCAGGTGACCAAGTTGGGGCTCAGAGAGGGTAAGTGTCTCGGCCACCATCTGAGCTAAACAAACAGGCAGAGTAGAGTTTGTCCTGTGTGAATGGGAGCCTCACGTACTCTCGGGGACCCCCTCCGCATTCCTCCTCACGTGGCCTGTCCCCTTGTTCAGGGTGTCTGAATTCACCCCTAGGTTTCCCCATACCTAAAACAGCACGCTTCAAAAAACATGTGAGTGGATGAATACATGAATGATCCTCACTGCCTAGTCCTAGCCCAGGGCCTTCACTGTCTTACTTTTCTCTCTCTTCCCCCGCCCCTCGCCCCACCACCCCCCATCCATATGCATTCCTGTTTCTATTTCTCTGTGTCTCTTTTTACCCTTGCTCCTGTGCTGGGTCACCCCAAAGTTAACCTCAAAGGAAAAGGGCTTCCTTTCTCAAAACTGACCCTATACCTGCCAGGCCCCAAAAGGCAGGTCCTCGGAGCTTGTGCCTGTCCTGTGACTACCAGAGGCCAGACCACTGTACTGGAAGATCTTGGCATCCCCTAGTCCCCAGTGTGGCTGCATCCAAGCTCAATGAGGTAGGCCAGGCCAGGACATTGGGACCTCCAGCCTGCAGGCCACAGGCCTCCTTGGGGCTGCCTCCTCTGACAGCAGCCTGTAGGACTGGCTGGCTACATGGCCCAAAGCAGGTCATCTGTGTCCTTGGGGAAGACCGTCCTCCTCATCAGGTGACCATAGAGAGATATCCCACTTGTCACCTGCAAAGTTCCTTCCCTGAACACATTTGAGGTCCTTACACAATAAACAGAATGCTCAAAACTAAAAGGGACCCAGAATTTCAAGATGAGTCCTGTCCCATGAAACGAAAGCCTTGGAGTCGGTTAAGAAGAATTCATGCTTGTCTCATGGGACGCTCCTCTTCATCCCGTCCCTGAGAGACAACAGAACAGGAGTGAAACACGAGCCTGATCGGGGACCTAAGCTCTGGGCTGTAGGACCTGGAGCAGGCCAGGTCCCCCAAAGATGGGGAGGCTGGGAGACACATTTCTGCAGCCCCGCCAGCATCACCCTTCTGCATTCTGAGAGGGTGGGGAGAGACGAGCACTCCTCCCAGATGGCACTGGAGAAAGGGGAGCCCAAGGGGCCACATGACCCACGTGGGACGCTGAGAGTCGATTCCTCCTGCCTCCACTAGTCTGTGCTGTGGAGTCACTTCCTGATTTCCCATCACTCAGACGGGGGGTGAGGGTGGAGAAAGTCTCGCCATTGTCAGAGTGGCTGGCCCGGGACTTATTTGGGTGCTCGTGGCCCCAGTCCCTGGTCAGCAGCAGGACCCAAAATGTTGACTTCACTCTTCCCAGTGAGGCATAGAGATAGAAGACCCCAGAGGGGAGTGGATTCCACGCGGGGACTCTGAGACAGCTGCCCAGCCTGCTTTTCTCCGCTGGGACTCAACGACGCAGGGTGGGATGGCCTGGAAGCTCACTGCTGGGTGCCCTCCCCTCCTGCTTCTGAGTCTGCTTTACACCGCGTTGCCTGCAGCTGCCGTCTTTACCTTCAGGCAAGTCCACTCTCCCTGTATTCATTCCCTCCAGAGAGTGAGGGCAGCCCCTCGGAGATGAGGGGAAGCTGGCCCCACCACACCCAAATGTACGAAACCTCATGTTACTGTATTCTCCTTAAGTAGGACTCCTTTGGGGGTGGAAACTTTAGTGTGGTACCACCTCCAAGGCCAAGGGATGCCTGGGGACCCTTATTCAGCGCAGAGCGTTCTAGGCTCAGGCCTCACTGTGACTGCTGATGTTCTGCTCTCCAACCAGCCCCTCATGGCCCCCTGAATGTAGACCACTCCCCAGATTCCATGCTATACTTGAACTCATTGCCCAGCTGGGAACACTGGTCCCCAGGGTCCAGCATCCCTAAGGGAGTCACAGAGCCCCTCCCATGGGGTCCTATCTTCTAGGGTCACAAAAAACATCCTTTCCCAGTCCCTGAGGAAGCTCCCTCAAAACTCCCGCCTTCCTAAGTCATCCCCAAAACTCTAGTCATTCACCTCCAGGATGACCCACCCTTACCCAGAGATCACCCCCAGATCAGTTTTTCATCTTCTTTTGTTTTTACAGTGAAATTTTTCTGTATTTAGAATTAGCCAGCTGGACTCAATTTGGATGATTCCAATTTTGTTGACAACATCCAAAGCATCAAAGTCAGGAACCAGTCATACATACTCCTTTTCTCTCCATCAGGATCAGGGTGTTGACCTTGGCCACATCAATGTCATAGAGCTTCTTCACAGCCTGTTTGACATGGTGCTTATTGGCCTTGACATCCACAGTGAACACAAGTGTATTGTTGTCTTCTGTCTTCATGGCTGACTCGGTAGTCAGGAGGAACTTGACAATGGCATAGTGGTCAAACTGGTGTCTCCTGGGAGCACTCTTTCAAGGATATTTGGGCTGCCTTCAGAGTCACAGTGTCTTGGGCTTTGAGAAGGTGGGTGACATGCAGATCTTTTAGTTGTTGTTGTTGTTGTTGTTGTTGTTGTTGTTGTTGTTGCTGTGGATGCCTTTCAGCACTGCTTTCTTTGCCTTCGCAGCCTTTGTTTTGGCATCAGCATTGGGAGCGGCAGAGACTTCCTTCTTTGCTTTCAGCACTATCTTAGTGAAAAAGCCAGATCAGTTCTTCTTAATGCCAAAACTCAGGTTAGAAGACATCCAGGACTTTCAGGGACACAAAATACATTTCTCTTCCCTGGAGTGAAGGTGGAGTCACTCGAAACCAACATCACTTCATTCCTTTTCCTAAGAACTCACCTTCCTAGGCTATCATTTATAGAACACCAACTATGTGCCAAATACAATGCCAAACTTGTTGCCTGTGTGAGATTATCTAATCCTCCATCAACCTAATATGGTAAGGGTTTATTCTCCATTTTGTAAAGGAGGATCTTCCCCAAATTCTTCCAGGTGAGAAAGTGTAGGAGCCAGGACGTCCGATTCCAAAACCCAGGCTTTTAGCTTCCTGGCCCTCAAAAACTACTTCTTTTCTTTAACCCCAGCCCCACCGGTGGCTCTCTCTAGAAACTTCATTCATGCAGCCAAATGAATGAGCTGTTGAAATTGATAGTGTCGAGTCAACTATTTCCTAGCTCGAGGCAGTGAGCCCTACCCATCTCTGGAATCTTCACTATTAACTCAGGTAAAGTTCTTTTGCTTTACTCCTCCTTTTCCAGCCCCCAGAGACAGGAGAAGACACTCACCACTAGTGGAGGCTCATACAGCCCTGGCTCTTAATATGCGTTCACTCATTTGATTCCCATATCAACTCCAAGAAACAGAGTTCACCATGCTTACTGGGTAAGTGGGAAAACTGAGGGTCTCCAGGATCACAGAACTCATGTGCATCCGTGCCAGGGTTAAAAACCAGTCTATTCCCAAAGCCTCTAAAACCGGTCTAATCAAGGACAGAGAGTCACTAAGCATGAGAGCTGACCTAGTATCACACACACAATGGTGCCCTGAGCCTGCACTGTGCCAGGCACTGTGTTAGTGGCCTCATATGAATTATTCCAGCAAATCCTCACAACAAACCCATGAGGGAGGTACGACCATTATGCCCACTTTTCAGATGTGGAAATGGAAGCTTGCCATACATCAACTAAGAGCAGGCAAGATTCAGACCCGGCTCTGGAGGCAAGAGCAGCTGGGATGGAGGGAGACAAAACTCTCAGTAAAGTATGAGTTCTTACTGGGTTCATGGACCTTCACTGATGAGCTTTAGGGGACCCATACACCTCATGAATTGTACGCAAATGTGTGCATGCTTATTGAGGGGGCGGGAAGAGAAGATCTATTGCTTCAATATATTCTCAAAGAAATTCCTGGTGGCAATCCCTAGTGCAATGCCTGGCACGCAAAAGACACTCAATAATATCTGGTGAATAAATGAGCAAAAGAATGAATCAATAAATGAGTGAGAAAATGAATGTATGTGCCCTCATGCCTTGGGAGACACCACATGACCTGGGGCATACTTGTACATCTATCTGTATTTTTTGAGGTGTTGAAAGCCCTCCTGGGACCTGAGCCCAATCCACCCCCAAACCCTTTCTCCCAGTCCCAAAGACTACAGCCAGGTGCTATAATGAGCTCCAAAGAGATGCTTCCTCCACTTTCCTCCACTCCCACTTCTAACAATGACCAGGCAGAGACAGGAGTTGTGCAACTCAGATGAGGAAGCTTTATTGAATGCCAGAGGGGGCAAGGGTGAGGCAGGGCTCAGGTGTGAAGGGCTTGGGGGAGGTGGGAGATGGGATCTCCCAGTGAAATCTGTGTTTATACGGGTTGGGGGAGAGGGCTTCTTAGGCCTGAGCAATGCAGAGCAGCCTTAGTTCTTGCTGCGAAGGACTTGCTCGTGGCTGGACACCACCTTGCCATCGTGCACGTCCACGACCTTTGTGCGGATCTGACGACTGGAGGAGGTCACTGGGGAAGAGGGAAGAGAAGGAGTTACCAGCTGTGGACAGGCAATCAGGAAATCAGAAGCAAGGAGGTCAAGGAGTTGAGGGGACTTAAATGAACCATCTCCCTGCTGCCCTCTCCCCTGATTATCTCTTCATTCACTGCTCTTGCCCCAGCACTGATGTTATCAGTACATTTCTTTCAGATCAGGACTCCCTAAAGTCAAGAGCGGAGTCTGTGCCCTCAGACCAGAGCCTCCTAAGGACTCAGATGGGACAGATTCAGTCCCAGTTGACCCAAACAGATCCAAATTGACTCAGGGCAGTAGGAGCCGTGTTAAGCCCTGTCCATGGTGCTGACCACCAGAACCGTGTGGCGGGCACAGACACTGGGTGACAAAAGTAAAAAGTGGAAGCCACCAGCTCCTAGCCCTAATAAGTGTTTAGAAAATGGTTTATAAGGGATCCCGGGTGAGAAAACTTTAGCTCAACCCCTCAAGAAGCCCCTACCCAACTCCCTAGACCTGCTGGGAGACAGGGGTGGTCCTGAGTTCGGGCTTGATGGGGGCGGGAGAGAAGGTCTTACCGTCTCTGGACGACTGAGAGCCCGAGGAGAAGTGGGAGGAGGAGAGGCTGTGAAGACAGAAAGGGGCAAGATCATTAGAAACACGGGGGCGGTGGGGCAGTGAGTGAATAGAGCGGGGGCGGACTGGAAGGGCAGGCCGGCCACTCACTGGGCGTCCTCGCCCTCCAGCAGGCGGCGGTAGGTGGCGATCTCCTGCTCCAGCCGTGTCTTCACGTCCAGCAGGATCTTGTACTCCTGGTTCTGCTGCTCCATCTCACAGCGCAGCTGGGCCAGCTGCTCCTCCACGCTGCCGATCATCTCCTGGATCTGGGACAGCTGCATGCAGTAGCGGCCTTTGGTCTCCTCCAGGCTGTTCTCCAGGGATGCTTTCTGTGAGAGAGGGGAAGAGGTTCAGGCATCACTGAGTCGGTTATTCCCTCCGTCCCAGCCCTGAGCCCACCCCGGGCCTGGCAGTGCCGCCTACCATGCTCAGCTGGGACTGCAGCTCGATCTCCAGGTTCTGCACGGAGCGCCGGAGCTCCGAGATCTCGCTCTTGCCGCTCTGCAACAGCTCGCTGTTGGTGGCCACCTCGCGGTTCAGTTCTTCTGTCTGCAGAAAAGAAAACAACATTCAGCCTGGAAGTGCCAGGGAGGCAGGTCTCCTGGGTCCCTTCCACCCCGAAGGACACCCACCTTGCTGAAGAACCAGTCCTCGGCATCCTTGCGGTTCTTCTCCGCCATCTTCTCGTACTGGTCGCGCATCTCGTTCAGGACACGGCTCAGGTCCACGCCGGGGGCCGCGTCCATCTCCACGTTGACGTCTCCGCCCACCTGGCCTCTCATGGAGTTCATTTCCTGCACAACCAAAGAATAGTCCACAGTCAGGAGCCTCACTATGGCAGCAGAGGGGGGTGCCCCAGTCAGAGTTTCTGGCCTGAACATTGCCCTCCACAGTCTCAATTCCATCTCTTCCCTCCCAGCTAATCTCCTGAGCTGGCTTTTCCATTTAGCCCTCACCTCCTCGTGGTTCTTCCTCAGGTAGGCCAGCTCCTCCTTCAGGCTCTCGATCTGCATCTCCAGGTCGGCTCTGGCCAGGGTCAGCTCGTCCAGCACCCTGCGCAGGCCGTTGATGTCGGCCTCCACGCTCATGCGCAGGTTCAGCTCCGTCTCGTACCTGGAATGACCCAAGAGAAAAGGAATGAGACACCCATCCTGACCACACTGAAGGCTTTGTTCTTTTCCCCCTGCAGCTTCTTCCCATAGCTGGCACCCTGTGAGTGGTTTAGGCAGCCAATCTGAACATGTACACAGTGCCCACTGATTGCTCAGATCTGAACATTCTGGGGTGGGGAGTGGGGTGGCAGGCAGGGAATAAGGCATTTCATCACGCTGCAGAATTCAGGGGAGGGGGATGCTTCTAGCTTCGGCCAACCAATAGCACACATAACCTCCAAATATGACTCCTAAACTTCAGGGGCATGGGAGGAAGCGGGAAGTAGCCCTCCCTAAACGAGTGGCTCCCAAACCTGGCTGTGGATCAAAGTCACCCAGGTAGCCTGTTAAAAAGTAACTGAATCAGAGGTCCAAGGGTGAGGCCCTAGAGTCTCCCTTGTGTTTTCACAGGCACCCTGAAGGATTTTCACAGGACCATCCTGGCGCTCGTCGGCTGTCTCGAGAACACCGCTCTGAGAATGTCCCGCCCCAGGAAGACGGGGCATTCTGGGCCACCACTGCAAACTCACTTGGTGCGGAAGTCATCTGCGGCCAGGCGGGCATTGTCAATCTGCAGGAGGACGTTGGCATTGTCCACAGTGGCCGTGAGGATCTGCAATGGCAAGGACACAGGTCACGTTGGTCAAATGGACATCCCTAGCCAGCCCTCCCTGCAGCCAGCACTAGGCCTCTGCTGTTATCCTCTTGCCTGAGTCCTCCCTCCTCCCCACAAGCTGTCACCACAGCTGCCTAAAGGGTGACCTCCAGTAGTCCAGCATTGACCCAGGACTTGCTGACTCATGGTCAGTAGAAGGGGTAGAGAAAGCCCTGGCCTTAGAATCAAAAGCTCTTGTGTTCTGGTCCTCCTGGTTTTACCACTGACTTGCTGTAAAGCCTGAGACAGGTCTCAGGGCCTTAAATCCCCTACCTACAGCTGAGGCCCAATTCTCGATCTGAATTCCCCTCTCCCTACACAAGCCAGGCCTGCCAGTCCTCCACAGGCACATGCTTTCCTTTTTAAGCCCACAGAGCATGGGAACTCAGGTGGGGTTTTCCATAAAGATGAGACCCAGTTGGCACAGGGGATTAGAAAAGAGGAAGCAGAAGAAAAAGAAGATCGATTGAACCCTGGATTAGCTGGAGTTCCCTCCCTCAGCACCTCATTTCCCTAATCCACACAGGGCATCAGAACCAGACACCAAGGGAAGCAGGATGAGCAGGGAGGGTGCCTGAGGTGACGTGGGAGCAGGGAGCTGGGGACTGGAGTCAGGTGACAGGACTCCCAGGCTCTGTCCTGCACAGCGTCCATAAGGTGGGCCACCCCACTGCTGGTCTGCCTCTGTGGGTTTTCCGCGCCTGCCTGGCTGTGGGAAGGGCCCAGCGGGTGCCAGGACTCCTGGGCGTCAGCTGCCACAGCCCAGACTAATGAGCTAATGAGCGGTTTGGGTGTCTAGCCTGGTCCCGTTACAGCCTTGCTCCTCCCCTGTGCTGGAGAACAGGTAGCTGCCTCCTATACCGGCAGGTGAGGCACACGCGTCCTGGCCCCACCTCTGCCGTTAGTGTCCCATGTGCCTTTGCTCAGGTCACGGCACCTCTCAGCGCTTCACCTGCTTCCTCTGTAAAATGTACGGGTAGGAAGTGCTGGTCTTACATGATCGGAGTGCCTGAGCAGGGCAGTGGGGACACCGTCGCCTCACTGGCCAGCTCTGTTGGGGCATCTAGGGCCAGAGGAAGGGAATCTGCCTCATCTAGAAATCCAAGGGTGCCAGCTGCTCAAGGCACCTATTGCTCCGGCATCAGGTAGTGGGATGGCACCTCCTGCTGCCCGGCCCACCCACCTTGTTCCTCAGGTCCTCGATGGTCTTGAAGTAGGGGCTGTAGTCCCTGGTCTCAGCGGGCCGCTGCTTCTGGTACCAGTCGCGGATCTTCACCTCCAGGTCGGTGTTGGCCTCCTCCAGGGCGCGCACCTTGTCCAGGTAGGAGGCCAGCCGGTCGTTGAGGTTCTGCATGGTCACCTTCTCACTGCCCACCAGAAGCCCATCACCACTGCCAAAGCCACCACCCAGGCCACCACCGAAGCCACCACCATAGCCTCCTCCAAAGCCACCACCCATGCCACCACCGAAGCCACCACCCATGCCACCGCCGTAGCCTCCTCCCAAGCCACTACCCAGGGCCCCACCAAAGCCGCTGCTGAAGCCGCCACCAAGGCCGCCCCCCAGCCCGCAGGCGCCCCCGGAGGAGTAGCGGACGGAGGGGGCTGACAGGCCCCCGAAGCCGCTGGAGGCCCGGCAGGACCCTCCAGCCAGGATGGAGGACACGCGGCTGGAGCCGCCTCCGATGCCACAGGAGCCCTTCATGGAGCTGGACGAGGTGAACTGGCGGCTGCAGGAGGTCATGGTGCTGAGGAGGGAGGCGAGTGAGCGAGCGAGTCGGCAGGCAGGGAGAGAGCTGCTCGGGTGAGCTAGAGAAGGACGCGGGCACTTTATACTCATGAGTAGGGGGCGGGCCTGGCATTTTCCATTCCCCTTGGCTTTCATCACCCACAGACCAGCGCCAACTCCCAACCAGGTCCCTCCTCTCCTCCGCCTCATCACGTCTGTCATATTTTACTGGAAACTCATTGTTTGGGGTGTTTTGGGTTTCTTGTCCCGCCGGGTGTGATTCACACGAGGTGTGGGCCTGCAGGCTATGCTTTCCCATCGGGCGCCGGGAGCCGCGGCTCCCTTAGGAGCCAGGGAGCAGGGAGCGGGGCCTGTGCACCATGAACCTACTTAACGAGGGGGGCCTTCCACATCACTTAGAGGAAACCCACCGCTCCAGGTGGCACCTGGCTGGAGGAGGAGCAGCATGGCAAGGTCACGTCAGGCACAGAGGTGCCCCCTCATCTATAAAAAGAAATGAGAAGGTCTTGGGGCCCTCCCTGGTCTGACCTACTGGGCCATGCTAAGGGACCTATCACATCCCTGAAACACGCCCAGCCAGTCAGCTGGCCCCAGCCGCCACCCTGACACCCTCATTAAAGGGAGATCCGAGCAGCAATCCCTGTCCTGGGTAAAGAGACCCTAAGATCCTCCACACACCTGTAGAGGGGCCCATGGCTCTGGCTTTCCACTCCGGCCAAGGCCAGGTGCTGTGAAAGGCACAACCAGATACGTCGGGCCAGACCGTGCAGTCAATGAGCCCTGCCTCTGCCATTTACTCCCGTGTGACCCACGACCTGACACTTCTCTGAGCTTCAGTTTGCTCATCTGTAAAGTGGGAGTAAATACCATCCCCACGCCTACTTCTGAGTCAGCTCCCAGAACCCAGCTCAGCAGTGAACATGAAAGGGTTTTGTAAGCCTCGTGTGGCCCGAAGCCGGCCAGCATTGTAGCAGCACAGTGTGCAGCTCCAGGGTGGGAGAGCAGCACCCCTGGAACAAGCCTGGCAGAGCCTTTTGGCTTCTGAGGCCCCCGGGGCAGCCCTGGGTCGGGGAGCTGGCTCAGACCCCCCTGTTGGAGCCTCTTATGTAGCTGGCCCCAGGGATTTGGAGGGAAAGAGAGTGCAATCTCCTGGGAGTGAACTCAACGGTCTCTGACTCCTGAGGCCCCAGGGGTCATTTCCAGGGGTCCATCTGGTTCTGCCTCAGAGGTTTGTACATCAGGACCTCAGCTATACCACATCTCCCAGACAACCTCCAAAGGCACCCCCTCTAGCCACACCCCACCTTACCGCCAGCCCCTCAGCTCCATGGACCCCGGCAGGCATGTTGAGAGGAATGTGATCATGTCTGGGGCTGCCTGACACATCCCATCTCCCCAGACAGGCCCCAACAGCCCCCGCTGCAGGCTCCAACGTTCTCTGCTCTTCGGAGGATCAATGGCTCCCGGAAGAAAAGTAGAGCCTCCCTCTCCCCGCACCCTCACTGCCATCAAAGCAGACGTCAGGGAGCCTCTGCCCCCACCAGTCACAGGAGCTCAGAAGACAATGCTGAGACAGACACTTGAGGCTGTGAGCTCCCCAAATCTGCTGCACCAAGAACTCGCAAGGATGTGAGTAAGCGAGGGCCCCACCCCTGACAAACACTTCTAATCTCCCTCCAGAGGATGGTGGGGACCCGGCCCAGCCCTACGATTCCCCAGGGAGAGGCAGCAGGGACTTTGGCTAAGGGACAAATGCTTTTGTTAGGAGGCATATCGCCATTGGCTGTGGGGTGGGTTGGAGGGGTGCTCACCAGAGAAGGAAAGCAGTGTGGAGAGGGACCCAGGGAGTAGGAGTGGGTGCAGGCCCAACACCGGCTTTCTCTATGCCACTCGCCACCTTGTCCCCCTGCAGGAAACCACAGAGAGACGCCTGGAGCGTGGGGCACAGGAGAAGCTCTCCTTCCCGCCTCACCTGATACTGGAAACCCAAACGGGATCCCTCCTTGCCCCGCTCTGAGGGGAATTCCAAAAGATAAAGAGGGTAGGGAGCCAAGGGCATACCAACTCGTGGGCACAATCTAAGGAGAGGCCTTTGCCAGCCCTCCCCACCCCCCGGCCCCAGAACGCCAGCAGGGGATCCAAGTTAGGTCTCCTCCCCCAAACCAGGGTTAGAGTCCTGGCTCAGATCCAGAGGCCAACCCCAAGTCCCCTGCAGGCATGGAACTGGGCACCAATGGCCCCTCCTGGCGCTCTTCACATTCTGAGGAGAGCCAGCTTTCTGGGGCAGCAGGGTTAAGGGGATGAGGGGTGTCTGTGGAGGCCTGGAGTACCCCCCACCTCTGGACTCCTAGGCAGGCTTTGCGTGGTGCCATTACCTGACCCTCCTTCAGCTGCCTCAGAAGGGAGGGGTGAAGGCGGAGGCTGAGGTGGTGCCTCTTGTGGTTGGTGAGTCTCCCTGCACCCGCCTGTGGGGACCCGATGCCAATCCAAACAGGCGAAGCAGCCCCCTCAGCCCCTGACAGAGCGCTCATTGTGTGCTGAGCACCAGGCAGGGCCCCAGGGGATGGGATTCGAAGGAAGGAGGGGACCTCAGGACATGCCAGTCTCAGGAGGGAGGCACAACCCCTGTCCTTGGAGCCCAGTCTACTGGAAGAGACCGTCCCTGTCCCCAGCCTGAGAGGGAAGAGAGACATGTCAATGTGACCGAAGATGTGAGCACACACAAGACAAGCGCCCTGGGACTGCCGTCTAACGAAGTACCACGAACTTGGTGCAGCAGCAAGTTCTTCTCTCACGGTCCAGTCCTGGAGGCCAGGAGCCTGCAATCGGGGTGCTGGCAGGCCACCCCCCGCCCAAAGGCATGAGGAAAGAATGCTTCTTGACTCTGCTGGTGACTTCCTCGTGCTTCCGGTGGCTCCTCGTGCTCCTTGGTTTGCAGCAGCAAAATGCGATCTCTGCCTCCAATCCCACGGGGCCTTCATCTCTGTCCTCGTCCCTCTCTGACAAGGACCCTCAATGGATGGATGTAGTGCCCACGCTAATCCGGTGTGAGCTCATCTCGGTTCTTAACACAGTTACATCTGCAAAGACCCATCTTCGAATAAGGTCGCCTGGTGAGGTTCCAGATGGGCATGACTTTGAGGGGGACGTGATTCAGCCCACCTCACCCTCCAGCAGACGGGCAGCCATCCACGTGGCAGAGGCGGTGGCAAAAGCTTGGCGGCGAGACAGTGTGCTGAGCTGGTCTCGGGAAGGCTGCTGGGAGCAGCTTTCAGCTCAAGCGTCCGCGGGTGCTGGGCAGCAGGGGGGCACAGAATTCTCCGGGCCCCGGTGCGTACGTCCCACACCCACTTTCTCTGGCTCCTGCATACATATGTAGACAGCTCCTCTGGGATAAAGTTGTTTTTCATGTAACTTTTCATTTGAAATGACTGGAGACTTTCAGAAAAAGTTGCAAAAGTAGTACATGTGCATCCTTCACCCAGAGTCCCCGTATCTCGAGAACATCGTACAGTGACCCAAACCAATAAAATTACATCGACCCCATGCTATGAATGTAACTACAGACTTCCTTCAAATTTTGCCAGTTTTCCCATGAATGATCCTTTTCTGTTGTAGGAGCAGATCCGGGAGTCTGTCGCGTCCCCTTGGCCCCCTCCCACCTGGGACAGCTCCTCAGTCTCCCCTGGTCTTTTCATGACCTTGACGCCTGTGAAGCGTACTGGCTGGGAGAGCATTTGTAGCAGAGCCCTCAGTTTGGGTGTCTCTGATATTTTCTGGGCTGGCTGAGGATATGCATTTTGGCAAAAGAAGCACAGAAGTGAAGTGTGTCCTTCTCAGGGCCTCATCTGGTGACGTTGCCCTTTTGCTAGATTTCTCGCCCTGTCGTGTTACTACTTTTCCCATTGAAATTAATACCTACCTTGAGGAAGATCCTCTGAGACTAGGCAACTATCCTGTTTCTCCTTAAACTTTCAGCCGCTAGTTTTCACATCCATCAGTGGAAGGAAAGAGCTCGTAACACCTGAGAGCCTCATCTGCCTGGACTCCTCGAGGGCCTCTGCCTCTTAGGAGAGACTTGGAGTGGAGGGGTGTCCAGGCCCAAGAAAGAACTCTTTCTTCCTCTCTTGTCCAGCCCCAGCACCAGGCTGGGCCTGCGCACACCCTCTCTGTGCCCTAAGACCCTCCCACAGAGGCTTCCCTTGAAGAGATAGCATTTCTCTAATCATTGATGTCTAGTCTTTTTCTAGGCCTCTGTCAGCCCCAGGGGAAAGGAGGGGACAGCCAGCATCCTCCTGTGTCACAGGTAGGAAGTCTGAGGTCCAGAGGGGCTCATAGTCGATTCTCAGTCCCCCAGGGTCTGCCCGGGGCTGGGCCCCTCTCCTCCGGACAGAGTCCAGAATCCCCTGCCTTCTCTGCTCCTCCAGACCCTCCCCCTCCCAGCCCCCTTCACTTTGTCTGTCCCTCCCCACACCAAGCCTCAGCCACCTGTGTGTAGCCAGGGTGAAGTCTCCTAGGGCTGAAGGCTGTCACTTGCAAAGACTGGGGGCTGGGAGTCGGCTGGCAGGCAGGACTACAGGCACAGGAGGCAGTTGGGAGCCTGGAGCTCCTCCCCGAGGTCCTGCGTCCCCTTTCCCCCAGAAAGCTCTGCCACCCGCTGGTTTCCCAAGCCAGCCAGCCCATCTGGGCCAAGTGCCCATGTGAGAGCCTGGGCTGACACAGCAGGTGGGTTGAGCCTAACGTTTCCGTGCCCATGGCCTTGTCTGAGCCTGCCACCTGCTAGGCCTGACAGAACAGAGACTGACCACCCCACATGGTAGACGCCGAAGGTTCAGCGCACAGCTGAGGACTGGATCTGCCTGATGGAACTGAAAGCAGAGACCTGGCGACAAAGGTCATGCTGAGGAGCTCAGACTGATCCTGGCAACCCTGAGGGCACTGAGGGTTCTATGGGGAGTGACACTGTCAGGTGTGTTTTACAAAGGCCATGTTGGGATCCATGAGCAACGCACTTTGGGAGAGGGCCAGAAAAGGGAAAACCAGGAAAGAAGATGTTGCCTTGCCATTATCCAGGTAAGGGAAGGTGTTGGCTCAGACCTCCCCTCTCCCGAAGTCCCACCCCATCTCCTCAGATCACCTGGCTTTCCCCTCCTCAGCCCTCCCACTGCCTCTATGATCTGCGCACCCCCACCTTATAGCTCAACTACAGTGCCTTCGGGGGGCCACTAAGTGTCTCTCCACTTGTAGGTGCTCAGCATGTTAACTTACTGTAATTACTCAGATCTGATGGAGGAGGCGCAGCCCTTGGGCATGCCTAGTCTGATGGGGGAGGGCAAATGAGCCCAGAGCGTTCTCGGCTCCATGGGAGAACCCGGAGCTGAGGAGCCACCAGGTGGGGTGGGTAGCACACGGAAGATTTCTTGGAAAGGTTGCGTTTGACTCAGGTTTTGAAAGAAGGAAGGGCCCTGGATGGGTGGAGTGGGGAGAGGGCATTTCCGGGCGTGGCTGTGAGAACTCCAGCACCGGATGAGTCTCGAGGAAAGTCAGCGTTTGGGAGACGGAATGGCTGTGTCAGGAGTCCTGTGCAATGGGGGCAGCAGGACAGAAGGAAAGGGAAAGAAAGGAGAGGGATCCCCGGAGCGTTCCAGAGAACACAGGAGCAGCTTCCACCATCAGAGGTTGGGGAGCAGCCCACTCCCTCCCCCAGGCGGATACCCCATGGGATCCGGGAAGCCACAGGGCCTCCCAAGTCAGTCAGATCGGGGGGACTCCAGTCTGGGCTCCCCACTCAGCAGTCACGTGGCCTTGGCCAAGCACGCAGCTCTCCAAGCCTGTTCCATGGAATGGGCACGCTGACAGTCGCTCCCTCGCAGGACTGCGGGGAGGAGTAGGTAACTCACGGCCACGGGCCAGCATGGCGCTCCGCAGAGAGTGACCATCCAAGAAAAAGCTCCCCTAAATTAAGCCCTAGAGTGTGACCAATGGGGGACAGAGGCGAGCTCACATGAAGAACAGGCATCAGAAGTCAGGCAAGGACAAAGACAAAGAGCATGGAGGGAGGGGCTGGGTGTTGAAGTGACCCAAGGAGGCGGGAGGCCTCAGGAGAGCCCCTGAAGCCAGCAAGGCTGCAGGGATGGTCTGGGGAGTCCCTGAGGCCTGGCCGGGGTGGAGTCTCCGGGGACAGGCCGGCCTCTAAGGAATAGGAGATGCTCGCTAATTAAGAATGAGACACATCTGACTGTCAAGACAGACAAACATCTTGGAAGATCTGAGAACACTCTGTCTTCTTAGAGCCTGAAGGACACTGAGAGCTTCAGTTTACGGAGCTCTGTCAGGCACAGTGCTGGGCATCGCCACCAACATTCTCCATTAATCCGAACAACCCCTTGGGGGAGGTATTTTTGTCTCTATGTTAAAGACTCAGAGAGGTAAAGGTAAGAAAGCTCCCCTGGCCCTCAGTCTCTGAGGGCTGAGTTGAGTCCCTCCCAGCCGCCACTGAATGTGCAGGTGTCCCAAAGTTGCCAAGGTGCTCCATGAAGCGAGGTCCCCTACCCCTGAATGCACCACGGCCCCACTTCCTGTGACCACCAAGCTCGGGCCACTTCTCCTGGGCACTTATTGGCCAGACTTCCAACTGTCAGCACCAGAGACTGTTGCCTGAGGACTTTCCCTAGCCACCAGGGCCCCTTCTGCCTGTGCAGGGGGCAGGCTAGAGTGTGAGGAGTTAACGTCACCCTCACCTGAGAGCTGCCCTCAACCTGCAAGACTGGTGGGATCCTCGTCCTTTGGGAAGAACTCTGAGGTGCATGTTCCTCACTGCCTCTGGGGGGTCCCCCAACAGGATTAAGCTACAGGTGTCCGCAGGGCCCTCTCACTTGATAACACACCCCTTATTAGCTTCCTTCTGTTCCCTGGCTCACCCACCTGCTCCACCGTGGTGTTTCATGAGACGCCATTCAACACACTTCATGCACTTGACTTCTTAACTAAGAATCTGCTTCTGGATCCCACACTGAGGCACCTGAGTTTTTGAATTTTAAATATATAAGCCAGTGGTATGATGGTAAATAATTAATCACCAGCTACCCAAGGGGGATATATATACATTTTGTGAGTGTGTGTGCGTGTATTCATTATATAATTGCATAGATTTTACTCATATAAAGGATGTGTAGCACTCAATTTACAAACAGTAAGAAACGGTCTTTATTGTAAATTCCATGTAGTCAATTGATTGTCACAGGATACTTTCATTGATTTTTGCCAAACTCTTGTGTCTCGTATCTTGCCAACTCTTGCAACCTGCAGTTGCAATTAACCAATGGGGATCGTTCCAACATAAATGCTAGTTGAAACCTGTCTAATGTCAGGGAGTAAGGTAACAAAGACCCCTGCCTAACTTTTGTCCTTCGTCGGTGATGTGAGTGACTCCTGTGCTGAATCAGACAGCAGATTTTAAAAGGGTATTTTCAGTATTTTCTTATATTTTTGCCATTCACGATGCAATGACTACAGACGTGACACACTTTTAAGATGAATCTGCAATATTTTGAACACTTTTTCTTAGTGTGGAAGTCTAGACTTCCTTAAATTTAGACAATCAATTAAGCTCTGGTTTGTATTGGTTATCATTTTCATGGTATACACCCCCCACCTTACCTCAAAGAGGAAGGGGAGGGAAGGCTTCAGTCAGCCAAGGCCCAGCTGCCCAGGAGGAGCTTGGCCACCATGGGCACTGCCCACCCTGCTCACACTAGAGTCACCTCCAGAAGCAGGAAGACAAAGGGTGCTATGCCCTGCATAGGTGCTGAAAGTCAGTGTCTTATTTAAGGCCAGGCAGCTCCTGATTGGTCATTGTAGCCCCCGCCCTGCACCCGCCCCCAGCCCAGGACACCTGGCCCAGAGCGGCCTCTAAGTGGATGTGGGCTGAGCTCACTGGCTCCTGTGGGAATTGGCCTTCTCAGCAACCCGAATCAGGTCAAATAAGGCAAATCTGCTCATCTGGAAGAGCCACATGAGGTGGCATCCGGGAAGATGGGTACTCTAACCCCCCACCTACCAGCGTGCACCCTGGGGCAAGTCCTTCCGCCTCCCTGAGCCTCAGTTTCTCACCTGTAACATGGATGAGTGTGGTGCTGGGGGAGAGAGCAAGGAGTCTTGGCCAAGAGCAGGCAGGGAGGAGGGTTTGCTCCAGCTCAGCCTGAGCAGGCAGAACACAGCTGCCTGCCCCCAGCCTTGCTGCAACAATCAAATGAGGTAATAACAGGTCAGGCTGCTTTGAAAACTGTCAAAGGGAGAGAGAAAGAACCAGCAAGCATTTATTGGGTGCCCACAGGGTGCTTTGTCCCCCATTATCTCCTTTGATCCTCACGTGATCGCCTTCAGGTAGATACTGCTACCCTCAACTTGCAGAAGAGGAAGCTGAGACTCAGAGAGATAAAGGGATTGACCCAAGGTCATGCTCAAAGGTCAAGTCCCGACTGGCCTCTTGCCCACCTCCACTCCTCCACACTGCCTTCTGTAAGGGGCTACGATCTTACTTTTGTTTTATTTCTTTTTTCTTCTTTTGGTTATTACTTTTAATGTGTGTAGTCATATTATTATCTAAATACAAAGTGAATTCCAAATGTACTACATGGTATGTCACACGCTAACCAACATGGATAAACCCCAGGGACATTTTGCTAAGCCAAATAAGCCAGACACAGAAAGGACAAATGCTGTACGAGTCCCCCCAGATGAAGCACCTGAAGTAGTCAAAATCACGGAAACAGAAAGTAGGAAGTTCCAAGGGCCGGGGAGCAGGAGCAGAGGGAATTCAAGTTTAGTGGGTAGTTTCCATGTTACAAGGTGAAAATGTCCTAGAGATCTGTTGCACAACAACGTGATTAGACTGGACCTTACTGGACTGGACACTTAAAAATGATTAAGATGGTAAAAAAAAAATCTGTTATATAGCAATATGAAATTGACAGCCCGGGATATTAGGGAGTGCAATCTGCTTTTAACCAGGAAGCTGATGTGATATTCAACAAATTAAGCGATTCTTGGGTTTTTAATTTTTTATTTTCTGTGTTCATATACACACATACACAATTTTATGTATATGTGTAAATGTGTGTGCACTCCTTTTTTTCCTTTCTTGTTTTTTGTGGGGATCTCCTCTTCCCATCTAGGCCCCCTTCTCCCTACATCAGCCTCCCATCCTACCCCCAAGACAGTCCATGCTAATAACTTTCTGTGCACCCTTTTGTATTCTTGGTGCTCAGAAAATTACATGCGCACACATATGCATTTATATAAATGGGGGGGCTGGTTTTCACTTATTCACACACGTGAGACCAGTACCTTACGTGTGCTTTTCTGCATTGTGCATTTCCCTCTCCCCAGTGCCTTGAGGACTCTCTTCTTGCCCCCTAACAAAGTTCCAATTCATCGATTGTGATGGCTGCTTCATATTCCATAGTAGGAGGGGACCCCTAGGTACACTACTGACAGGTAGTCACTTTGTTTTCCATTTTCGGTCACTGTAAATAATGCAGCAATAAATATCCTTGCACAGCTGCTCTTTTGTGCTGGTCTTGTATATCTATGAACTGATTCATATAATAGTGAAGTCCCTCAACTATTTGAACATCATCACCGTTATGTATTCGTACCCACACGTAACGTGGCCCGAGGAAAACCTGGGAGAATAGAAACCCTGGGAATGGAATGGTGGATGAAAGTTTTTATTTTTTTACATTTCCATTTATGTTGTGACACAGATAAAACCTAGAAGGACCGAAGCCTATCTATTTTGTGTGTGACGATCCTATGATGGTAGGACAAATAGGGACCTTTGGATCCCAGCAGTGGGTCAACAGGGAGCCAGGTCAGAAAGAGACTGTTCTAAATAGCCATCTTTGCTTAGAGACCTTCAGGGGTCCTGGACAATGGGGGAAGGGAGGACACAAAGTTACATCGGCCCATGGGGGTGACCACACAGCACATCAGAGTGAAGGCCCCTATAAACAGCCGCACATGCTCGAAGCCTCAGCTGTCGCAGACCTGGCATGTCCCCCGGCTCAGGAGGATACTTGCTTTTCTTCCACGGCAGCTCATCAATACCTCGCATGGTGGCTGGCTGCCTTGTACCAATATGAAGAGAGGCACATGGAACCCAAAAAAACCTGCCCTTGAGAACTTTGCTTCTGAGAAGACCAGAAAGAGCAGAGGCTTCTACAGCCAGCCCATGGTTGATTCCACAAATCAACTACAGGCTGGGTGCTGGCTGAGGTCGTTTGGGACAAGCAAAACAGAACGCGTCATTCGTGTTTATGTTTCAGGGAGCTGTCAGAAGGTCTTAAACAAGCTACAGCAGTGGGAAGGCCAACATAAAAAGTCCCTTATCTCAGACATGAGGCGGGACGCTGAGCTTTTAATAGCTCTCAGGAACAATAGACCCAAAGAAAGCAAAACCTCCTGAGCTTACCACTGATGTATTTACATCAGCAGATACACTTTATGAGCTATCATTAATTCTCACTCCAGCCATTGTTTTGACACTGTAGGCAATTATCTGAAACAGTATTTCACAAACTTTGACACTAACTCAAGCATAAAGACTCTGAGGGCGTGTTCCAAGTAGACAAGTTACAAGAACATTTGAGAGCACTCAGTCTCCTCGCCTCAGCACCACACCAGCCAAGAGCAAAATGCAGTCTGATTTGGGACTTGAATCTTAGCCTGGGAAATCCAAGCAGCAGAGCATTTCCGGATAGAAGAAGGGGGTTCCCTTACTAAAGGGGAAACTCGCAGTGCTGCTGTGATATTGTCCTTTAAAGGGCTTCGTGTTTCGTGTCTACAGGATACAGCAGTGCACAGGTGAAAGGTGGTTCCTGCTCTCAGGGAGTTTCACTAACTAGCTGGGACACCCAAGAAAGTTTCTTTTTCCCCCTGAATTATTTGAGACCTCAGTTTTCCCATCTGTCAAGTGAAGGCCTTTCTCGTGGAGCTTTCTGAGGGTCCGTGATGGGGGGGCGGGGTCTGCACGTGGAAGATGCCATCAGAAGCAGCTTCATTAAAATCACTCCTCACACCCAAGCAAAGGGTGCTTTATATCCTCTGTCCCAACATCTCGTTACTGAACAGCTCATGAGTGATGGCAGCCCAGGCCGGGACTACATCTCAGTGTGAGGGTCCTTCCACAGGTCAGCTTTTTTGGGGGGTGTTGGTTCCCTGAGCAGGGATGGAGCCCAGGCTGTGGCAGTGACAGCGCCGAAGCCTAGCCACTACACCACCAGGGAACCCCCCTAGTCAGCTTTAAAAGGACAAATGCATCAATTTACAAGATGTTTAAAAAACTACTCAAAGTCGGTGAGCATGTTTTGAGATAGGCACTCCCGTTCCCTGCCGGGGAATTTGGTATACAACTTCTCTTTAAATCAGTTTGGCAACAGCAATCAAGAACCTTAAAGCACCGGTTATCTGTTCGCCTAGGCATTATCCTTTTGGGAATCTAGCCTAAGGAAATAATGCAAAGTATTTGTAAAAGCTTTACACAGCAAGAAGTCCATTGCCACATTATTTTAAATGGCAATCAAAAAAAAAAAAAAAAAAAAACCCAGTGGAAACAGCATTAAAAATGCACAGTGGTCCTCCCTTATCCTCCGTTTTGCTTTCCACAGTTTCAAGTATGCATGGTCAACCACGGTCCAAAAATATTAAATGGAAAATTTCAAAACTAAACAACTTAGAAGTTTTAAATTGCACACCTTTCTAAGCAGCGTGATGAACTCTCTCGCTGTCCTACTCCAGCCTGCCCAGGATGTGAATTGTCCCTTTGTCCAACTGTACAGACCTGTCATCTCAGTAATCCGATCGGCCGTCGTGTTATCACAGTTGCTTGTGTTCAAGTAATCCTTATTTTACTGACGAGGAGTAATGGCCCCAAAGCACAAGATTAGTGATGCTGGCCATTTGGAGATGCCAAAAAGAAGCCGTAAACTTTATCATAGGTAGGTATGTATAGGAGAAAACGTAGTATACATAAGGTTTGGTACTATCTGCGGTGTCAGGCAGACACTGAGGGTCCTGGAATGTATCCCCTGCAGATAAGGAGGAACTACTATATAGCACTAATAACACAGAGAAGTGCTTCGCTTATAATATTAATAAAAACTGAGTGCGAAATGGTATAGACATCCAGTGTGATTGTAGTTATATTTTATATACTAAATAGAATTATTAAAGCCATGCCTAATAGGCTCAAAGAGATAAGAGAAAATATTCCATCTTGACACAAGAACAAGGGACTATAAAAAGAAGTATCCAGGGGAGTTCCCTGGTGGTGTAGTGGCTTAAGGCTTCGGCGCTGGCGCTGTCAGTGCTGCGGCCTGGGTTTGATTCCCAGTCAGGGAGCTACCCACATACCAAAAAGCAAAAAAAATAAAAAAAATAAAAAAAAATAAAAAAAAAAATAAAAAGAAGTATCCAGAGCTATAAGGTATTCAAAATATGTCAGTTTTTTTAAAACTCTAAATAATAAGTTTAGATGGCAAACTTCAGGGAAATCTCAGAAAGTCAAAAAAAAAAACAAAAACAAAAAAAAACAGGCAAGTTAGGAAAAGTAGAATGAACTACATAGGAAACGAGGAGTTCCAGAATGAGAGAATATGGAAAAGAGGAAATCATTAAATACATATTCAAGAAAATTTCCCAGAACTGCCAGTTCCACACTGGAAGATTCTGTTAAATGCCCAATCCAACAGGTGAGGACAGCCACTTCAAGGCAGAACATGGGACATTTCAGCCTGCTAGAGAGAAAGAGAAGAACCCACAGCTCTGGGGAAAAGGGTGGAAATAGGATAGCACGAAGGATCTAGAATGAGAATACTATTAAATTTCTCAATAGAAACACTGGGCAGGAGTTCCCTGGTGGTGTAGTAGCTTAAGGCTTCGGCGCTGGTGCTGTCAGCGCTGCGGCCTGGGTTCGATTCCCGGTCAGGGAGCTACCCACATACCAAAAAGCAAAAAAAAAAAAAAAAGAAAGAAAGAAAGAAAAGAAAAGAAACACTGGGCACCAGGAAACAGTGTAACGATACCTTCAAAATGCTGAAAGAATATTTCCAGCCTAGCATTCCATACCCAGCCTAACAATACTTTTAGCCAGAAAAGGTCTATGAATTCTTCATAGGTCTACGAGGTCGGACAATTCATTTTGCAAACTCATCCTAGAAAACGTGCTGCGCACCTCACTGCTGAATAGCACTGCGGTCACCTTCGAAGGACTCCCCTTGGGAAGCTATGCACCGACGCCAGCGCCTAGTCCACCCTTCAAAGCAGTTTTGGAACTCTTTTTCTGGAATGGCCATCAGAGCTGTCATCGTACCCAAAATCTGACAATTAAGTTTGTGAACTTGCCACCGGGCGCTTACGTTGTCAGCACCATACGAACAACAAGGTGTTATGACCTTGGCAACCGAGTTGTTTGTACAGTGCTGCCAACGTAAGTGCACAGTGGCAAGTTCACAAACTTGTCAGATTTTGGGTACAATGACAGCTCTGATCGCCATTCCAGAAAAAGTTCCAAAATTGCTTTGAAGGGTAGACAATATGGTGCACAGCTTCCCAAGGGGAGTACTTCGAAGGTGACAGTAGTGATACTCAGCAATGGGGTATGTAGCGCTTGTTCTAGGACGAGTTCGTGAACTTAATTGTCCTCCCTCGTATATGCTGCACTAAAATGACGGGGGGAAAAGAAAAAGGAAGACATGGGATCCAGGAAAGCAGGGCTGCAACAGAGAAAACAGGTACCCAAGATGACGGTGAAGGGAAATTCCAGGGTGACAGCAGGCCTAGAAGCATCCAGACAGACCAGAGCAGGGGGCGGAGCTCCAGGAGGGACGTCTCCCAGATGACATTGATGGAATACGCAGTGTTCAGCACATTAAGGGGACATTTATGCTTCTGGTGGTGAACGAGAGAATAAGTTAGGGGTCGGTGCATAGGACACCTAGACAAACTGAAAACGAGATGTTTATTATAAAGGAAACTTAATATGTCTGAAGTATGATGTGACTGTGAATATTTAAATAGTCATAATAACGTAAATATTAAACATCGATCTAACGAACATATGAATACATTAACAGGAGAGGAAAAGGTGGAGAGCGGCAATGCTGTGTAAGAGATCTAAGTCCCCATCCTTCGCAGCAGGGAGTCAAGGGATTAAAAACTAAAACGGAAAAAAATCACGAAAGCGTCATGTACACCTGTGATTAAAAATAGGGAGGCAAATGCCAAAAGTGACAGCTAGAAGTTGGAAGTGGGAGGTGGGGACAGAGGCATAGGTGACACAAACTAGGATGGCTCTTCGACATAACAAGTCTCATTATGTTATGCATACGTAACGTTGACAGCTTTTTTTAACGAAGCAATTTGAAATATGGAAGTCATCCTTGGCAAGTGACAGGTGTGGGACACTGCCATTAGTCAGGTATGGCTGACTCATGGAGTGCAGGGCGGGGGAGGGGTGGGAAGGCCCCAAAGCAGGCTGAGACATCAGACCGTGATATTTTCTAGGGGACTTGTCCACACTCAATTCATGGGCTGACGGGCACGAGGAAGAGGAGGAAGGTGACAGGGGTGATGAGGAGGTGCAGCTGAGGAGAAGACAGGTTCTGACCATGGATACCGTCTCCAAAGCAGAAGCCTCTCCCTCCCACCACTCAACGCAAAAATCGTGCGAATGTGAGGAGCCAAGGGGTCGAGCTCATAGCTCTAGCTTGGGGGTGCTCGGGTTAAAATACCAGAAAAGTTAGAGTCATTGGAAAGAAAGGCAGGGACTTGGTAGCCGGGCAGTCCTGGGTGCGACCCGCAGTCCGGCCCGCCTGTGAGACTTCACGCCAGTTACTTAGCCTCTCTGAGTTCCAGAGCTGTCTCCATGCCAAAATGGGCCTGACCAACCCACCTCACAGAGTTGCCAGGAGGGTCTAAGGAAAGAATCCCCGTAGATGCCTCTCCCGGTGTCTGTCACCACGTGCGAGCGCCCTCCTGTCCTGCATCCCACTTCCCACGCCCGCAATGGCTTGGAGGCCTTCCAAGAAGGCCCTACGAACTAGTCTGAGCTTTGCTGCTTTCGGTATCCTTCAGGCTCTGAGGTCCCAGAAGGTTCCTCAGAGGCACCTTCAACTCCCCTCTCATCAGTTCAAGAATGGAGACCACACAGGTTTGCATCAACCAGGAAGTCAGCTTTATTAGCCCACCACCAGCGGACGGGAAGGGGAGACAGCCGGGAACTGCGCTGGAAGAACAGGGGCCTGACCCAGGCCTTCAGGAGGCGAGGCCGGTGGGTGGGCAGGTAGCTCCGGGCGAGGCCCATCAGTGCTTGGAGGTCTGGCCCTGGCTGAAGCCGGACGAGCCCTGCTCCTTGATGATGGGCCGGGTCTGGCGGCCGGAGGAGGACGAAGAGGAGGTGAAGAAGACTGTGGGAGAGAAGAGAGGAGGTGACAAGAGCTCTGGAAGCAACGCCAGTCCCCGCGCAGGGAGAAGCGAGGCCCGGGAGCCTCAGGAGCCTTACCATCTCGGGAAGAAGAGGATTGGCCGGACGTGTGCTGGGAGGAGGAGAGGCTGTGGGGGACAAGAGGCAGGGCAGTTAGATGAGCTGGGTGCAGCAGGGCGCTGAAGGGTCTGTGGGGCAGACCTGGGGACCGGGCACTCACTGGGCGTCCTCGCCCTCCAGCAGGCGGCGGTAGGTGGCGATCTCCTGCTCCAGCCGCGTCTTCACGTCCAGCAGGATCTGGTACTCCTGGTTCTGCTGCTCCATCTCGCAGCGCAGCTGGGCCAGCTGCTCCTCCACGCTGCCGATCAGCCCCTGGATCTGGGACAGCTGCATGCAGTAGCGGCCTTTGGTCTCCTCCAGGCTGCCCTCCAGGGATGCTTTCTGTGAGGGAAGGGAAGAGAAGGAGTCAGCGGCAGTGGTCACTGCTGTCCCTCCAGGTCTCAGGACATGTTTCCTGTGAGATGCATAGATTTTGAACCCAAATGGGCCAGACAGCGTGGAGAAAAGTTATTTCACCCTCTGGACTTCAATGTATCCCTCTATATAATGGGTACAGTGATCCCTTCAGTTCCATTCCTGGGCAAACAGAGGTACAACTGTGTTGTGACCATTACTGGTAATGTAGGGACAAGAGCTGGGCCAGGTCCTGCTTACCATGCTGAGCTGGGACTGCAGTTCAATCTCCAGGCCCTGGAGCGTCCTTCGAAGCTCAGTCACCTCACTGCGGCTGCTCTGCACCAGTTCGCTGTTAGTGGCCACTTCTTTGTTCAGTTCCTCTGTCTGGGACCGGAAAGCAGAGCAGAAGGTGTGGGGGAAAAAAAGAAAAAGAAGGTGTGAGGGGCTCCAGAGGGGCCGGCTGGCTGGGAAGTCCTGCAGGGCAACCGAGGACCCGAGCCCCACCTTGCTCAAGAACCAGGCCTCGGCATCTCTGCGGTTCTTCTCAGCCAGCTGCTCGTACTGGTCGCGCATCTCGTTCAGGATGCGGCTCAGGTCCACGCCAGGGGCCGCGTCCATCTCCACGTTGACGTCCCCGCCGGTCTGACCGCGCAGGGCTAGCATCTCCTAGGAAGAGACAGCGGAAAGTGGTCAGCTCAGCTGACCCCTTTCCTGACCCCAGGTGCACCTGCAGCCCCACTGAGCCAGTCTCCCACCGCCAAGGCCAGCAGCAATCTCACCTCCTCGTGGTTCTTCCTCAGGTAGGCCAGCTCCTCCTTCAGGCTCTCGATCTGCATCTCCAGGTCGGCTCTGGCCAGGGTCAGCTCGTCCAGCACCCTGCGCAGGCCGTTGATGTCGGCCTCCACACTCTGGCGCAGGGCCAGCTCATGCTCGTACCTGGCAGGACAGAAGTCAGGTCATCAGGTGCCATCCGGGAAGCTTCTGAGGTTCCAGTCCTGCCACTGCTCTTGGATGCACAGCCAGCCCCACTGCTCACCCCCTGCCCTGTCCTCTCTGCCCTTGGCCCACCACAGGGCTGCTCACTTGGTCCTGAAGTCATCGGCCGCAAGCCGGGCATTGTCAATCTGCAGAATGGGCTGAGCATTCTCTATGGTGGCCGCAATGATCTGCAGAGGGGTGAAGGAGCGGAGCCAGGTTAGCCAAGATCCTGCTCCTCAGGGGTGAAGAGCACAGAGGGGAGAGAGGAGCCTCCCCAGATTTGGGGTCGCCTGGTTGGCAGGTCAGGCCCTGTGCTCCCCCAGCCATCCTGGGGTGCCTTCTCCACACAGCTCAGGGTGTGTAGGGGATGCACCCCACCTCTTTCACCAGCCCATCCTGGTCCCCAGGATGAGAAAAGTGAAGGGGGCCGGGCAAAGAATGCTTGAAAGAAAGTCAGGGCTCCAGACCCAGCTCAGACACCTGGGTACTGACAAGGGACCTGCTGCCACCAATTCTCTGAATGGCTCTGGACCACGCCCCCAACAGCCTCAGTCTCCAGGTTTGTAAAATGGAGATTTTCTAAGCAAGTGGTTTTCTAAGAGCCACTGGGGTCATGACCTGTCTCGACACTCCGCCCATCAGGCCCACCCACCTTGTTCCTCAGGTCCTCGATGGTCTTGAAGTAGGGGCTGTAGTCCTTGACCTCACTGGGCCGCTGCCTCTGGTACCAGTCGCGGATCTTCACCTCCAGGTCGGCATTGGCCTCCTCCAGGGCGCGCACCTTGTCCAGGTAGGAGGCCAGCCGGTCGTTGAGGTTCTGCATGGTCACCTTCTCATTGCCGGAGAGCAGGCCGCCATCACCACCGCCGAAGCCAGCACTGAAGCCACCGCCGAAGCCAGCGCCGAAGCCACCACCCATGCCACCACCGTAGCCTCCTCCCAAGCCACTACCCAGGGCCCCACCAAAGCCGCTGCTGAAGCCGCCACCAAGGCCGCCCCCCAGCCCGCAGGCACCCCCGGAGGAGTAGCGGACGGAGGGGGCTGACAGGCCCCCGAAGCCGCTGGAGGCCCGGCAGGACCCTCCGGCCAGGACGGAGGACACGCGGCTGGAGCCGCCTCCGATGCCACAGGAGCCCTTCATGGAGCTGGACGAGGTGAACTGGCGGCTGCAGGAGGTCATGGTGCTGAGGAGGGAGGCGAGTGAGCGAGCGAGTCGGCAGGCAGGGAGAGAGCTGCTCGGGGAGGCTGGGAGCGTGCTGGGGCCGCCTCAAACCCCAGGCACCTTTATATGCACCTGGGAGAGGTGGGGCCCTCCCAGCTGCTGACTCGGGGTTCCCATCCGGATTTCGTCACTCCGGGTCCCGTCCAACGCCCCACTCCAGATTACTCAGCCCGGGGTCGACTCCCTTCGCTGTGCTGCTTGCTCGGAGTTCCCACCCAGCTTTGGGGGGTGTGGAGCCGAGAGAAAACACACAAGAAACGAGTCGGTCGTGACTCAGGCTGGGCGGCAGGAATCTGGCTCCCGTTCCTGGAGCCTGGGGGACCGGCGGGGCCTTGCCACAAGCGGCTTTGTGGCGGCTGCGTCCCTGGGCAGTGAGTCAGCCCCATGGTGACAACCCTGGCTGGAGCGGCCTCGGCAATGCCATCCCAAGGCTGTCTCAGGATGCAGCCTTGGGGACCCGACGTGCCTGGCTCTGGATGGGAGAGCAGAGTCCATGGCCTCACTCTGCTTTGTGCGCGGTGTGACCTCAGGCCCCTTGCTGAGCCTCTCTGGGCCTGTCTCCTCTCAGTAAAGTGACAAGGCTGGGCTGGGAGACCTTGGAGTCCTTTCTAGTTCTAACAGCTCTAGGACTCTAGCTTTCCCTTGCTGGATCCAATCCCAGTTTTGGAGGCTGCCTTCGGGCCCCCAGGACCTCCAGAAGTGGGGTGTCCCATGAAATCAGCATGCACTGCGGAGCCAGGCAGTGGGGGCTCGAATCTCCACTCTTACAAGCTGCCTGGCATAGGCAGGCTTTTAGCCCCTCTGGGCCTCCGTTTTCTCATCCATGAAAGGGGAGAGCGCACCACCAGCCACAGAGGAACATGCCTGAAGGTTCCCGCTGGCTCCTCCCCGCTGGCCAGCCCTGACCATCAACCGCCCCTTCTTTCCTTTCCGGCACAGCTGCCCCTCACCTACCTCCTCACACTGACCTCTACCTGCAGCACCTCCCTCCCACCCCGCTGCCCTCCCCTCTGCACCCACACACTCCCACCTTCGAGCAGCCCACTGCCAATGCCTTGCTCTGCACCTAGTTATCGGTACCCACTGTAAACTGTGCTGGGAGGGAGTCCCTGCCCTGCCACTAGAGCCCTGTGTGACCCCTGACCCCACCATGGGCCTCTGAGTCCCCACGCAGTAGCCGGGGCTCAGTTCCCAACAGTTTGCTCTCACGTGTGCACCGATTCCTGGCTGGGCTTGGCAGCTCTGTTCGTTCAGCCAAGAGAGAGGGGAAGGTGGCTCTCTGGTCACCTGCCATGCTCAGTACTGCACAGAGTGCCTGCCATGTGCCATTCTGTGAGGGCTCTATTTCTGCCACCAGTTTACAGACAAGGGAGCTTCCCACGACCCGAGTAAATGGGGAGCTGAGGTGTGAGCCTGCCTGTCTGCTTGCCCAACTCGAGCCCTTCCCACCATCCTGAACCACTCTCCCCCTGCGTCTCAGCACACGTCATTGTCTTGTGCTCATCCTGTAAAGTGCAGGGGAAAGAGGGGAAGACAGAGAAGGGGTGATTCACCCAAAGGCGCTGGTCTGGGACTAGAACCCAGAGCTCGGGCGTCTCCACGCTCCCACAGTGCCTTGCAGGCCAGGACCCGGTGTGTCCATTGTCAATTACCTCCCCGTGGTGCCCAGATGGAGCTCTGCCCACAGTGGGCGTGACCTTGGCCCAAGGGCTGGATGTAGGACTGGGGGGTCTGTACCCCAAAACAGAGGCTTCCTGGGGGTGCTCTGGGGAGTGACCCACAGAGCTGGCCCCTGTCCTTGCTCTGAAGTGCGTCTGTGGAGGTGAGAGGAGCCAAGAGAGGGCTTGCCCCAGCCTGAGCTCTGCTGGCCGATACCACCTTGAACCCTGGGGCAGGAAATCTCTGCCTCAGCACAGTCAGGGCTTTGTTACTGCCACATCGCGTCCTGTCAGTCACGGGCTTGTAGGCATAGGGCCAGAGGCATGAGTGGAGCTGGTGCCCAGCACATGCCTTCGGGACAAGGCCAGGGAGAGAGAACCTCATGCTCCCCTTCCCCAGCCCCCAAAATGGGCAAAGGGGCCCTGGAATCCTGGACAAAATCCCTACTGTTTCAGAAGGCAGGATGGGCCTAAAGGTCAGGTCCAATCAGAGTCATCACCCTCAGAACTGGCAGTGATCTTTGAGGTCACCTAAGGCCACCAAGCCCCAACCAGAGAGTGAAAGACTGGTCCCAGGTTATACAGCATGGAGGCAGAGGAGCAGAGACTTGAACACAGCTCCGGCACCCACACTGACTCTTGCAGTGGTCTCCGGGAGCTCTGCTTCTCTGCTCCTACTGCCTCCTTTCTAGTTGGATCGCTGCCCCTCCCCCAGTCCTGGAGGAGTAGGGGCAAGGGGATTGCACACAGGCCCAGCCAGGGAGGTCCAGGGAGCTGCCTGGGCTGAGAAGCTGCAGGAAGGAGCTTGCGGGCCAACCCATCAAACCACTCAGTCAGCAGCCCAGACTAAGCATTCGGGGCACAAGGGGATGGGGGAGATGTGACACAGGCTCTGACTGTGGAATTTATCATTTGGCCAAAAGAGAATACGGCGCCATGTGCGGGAACCCCGCAGTGCCTGGCTCACGGGATGCAGCTGGGTGAGTGTGACAGGCTGGACGCTGAGCCCTAGCAGGAACGGAGGGGGCGGGGGGCTGGGCCGCCTCTGAGACCCTCTTCAGAAGGTGCCTCGAGAACCAGGGACAGCTGCCACCGGGTCTAGGATCTGACCTGGCAGAGGAGTGGTGGCTGGGGACGAGGGAGAGGCATTTCCTCCACTACACCTGTTCCGAGTTGCCGAGAGCCAGAATCATCAGGCCTGGGCTTCAGGGCAAGATGAAGAGAGAAGAGCCCGGATGAGCCAGGACAGAGCAGCCTGGGGTCAGACGAGTCGTTCTGCCTTTCTGAACCTCAGTTGCCTTCTCTGGGAAATGGGAAGATCCACACTAATTCACAGACATGGTAGAGGAGAAAGAAATAAAGCACGGGCACAGACTGGTGGCCATATTGTATTTAGTTACAGATATTTATAAAGCACCTACTATGTGCACTTGGATGCCAAAAAAACCAACAACCAAGAAGCCCTGGGGGCATATACCGTATGGTGGGGAGAGGGGACAGAGACAAGCCCAGTACCGTGTGCTTAGGCTACAGTGGGGTCCAGGGGCCTGCAAGGAGAGGGCAGGCCCTCTGGGAGTGAACACACACACACCTGATCCAGGCTCTGGCCCCACGACCTGTGTGAACCTGTGAGCCTTACATGGTCTTCTCCTCTCCCCCATGTTTGATGATCCCCTTCCAAGAATCCCTCACCATGGTCAACACACCCAAGGGGTCCTCCGGGGAGGCTGGGTGAAGTTCATCACAGCCTCAGGCTTGTGCCTGCCTGGCAGAACTGTCCTGGCTCTGGCCCCTCTGTCCTCCTCAGCCACCCACAGCCCGGAGTGGCATGGGACACCTGCACTGCCAGAGGGCTGAGGGAGTATGGTCAGCCTGCCCAGGTGCTCTGCTCACTACCTCCAGGCTGGGGTCCCATGGGGTCCCTGCAGGCCAGGACCTGAGGCTCCTCCTCCCCCCCAGCCCCGTGTAGACCTAGACACAGAGTGACACAGTACCAGGGACAATATTACTGCCACGTTATCTCCCTACAGGAAGCCCTGCCAGGCCACCCTTCCAGGACGTGGTAGTGGCAGAGGAAGAGTCACGGGGACTGGCTGCCACTGGCCTGGGCCTGAGCCTGGGAATCAGGTGTGTGTCCATCATGTGAGCATGGGTAACGCGGTGCCCAGGGCAGTTACAGACCGGTTTGCTGACAGGGCCCGAAGCATTTTGTGCAGTGGGTGGGTGGGTGCAAAAGAACCATGAGTCCTTCTGTGGACTCCCCGGGTCCAGCCACAGGCAATGTCCCCAGCAGCCTGAGTCAGCTTCGGGTGCCTGGACAAAGCCACCAAAGTTCTCCCACACCATCCCCAAGGGGACGACAGGCCTCTACACCTCTGCCCTGTGGCCCCCACCTGCCCAGAACTTTTCCTCTCTGGGCCCAGACAGTCTCCCACAAAACCCCAAACCCCAGCACAGTAGCCACCGTGGCTGCTGGCCCCGTGGTCAGCACACCTGGCAGCTGCTCCGTCATGGCCTCCTACTCTGTCTGTGGGCAGGGGCTCCTCCCCCAGCAGAGAGGCCAGCCCCATGCTCTGACCCGTCCTCAGGGGCTCATCCTCCAGCAGAGAGGCCAGCCCCATGCTCTGACCCGTCCTCAGGGGCTCCTCCCCCAGCAGAGAGGCCAGCCCCATGCTCTGACCCGTCCTCAGGGGCTC
>PVJL010012423.1:0-37636 GCA_004026885.1 Lyroderma lyra | reverse complement strand
TGGGGACACAGGGAGATGAGTTGATGACTCAGCCGTCAAGTGTCCCCAGAAAACTGTTCTGATCACCACACCTTCCACACACACACGTGCGCCCCCTCCCCGCAAGGGTCGGTCTGCACCACGTTTCCGTCCTATCCTCAAAACAAAACGGTGGCATTCCCCTTCAGAAGAAATTCGGCGTCCAGGCCCACAGAGCCACGCGGTAAGCAGCGCAGTTACAGACACCGTCAGGGTCGGACGGGCGCCGTGCCTGGGGTACTGGTTGTGGACACTGGCCACCCCTCCTTTCGCCCTAGGGCCTCCAATGTGCAGCCCTGTGATCTGGGACAAGTAATTTCATCTCAGTTCTCGCCTCCTCACAGCGGGCACAACAATACCAGCTCACAAGGCTGCTGGTACCATTTGAGGGTGGAGCACTTCGGAAATCAGAAACGTCGGCGTGTCCTGAATTCACACACACATATGTGTGTCTTGTGCTACTTTGAGTGATTAAAAAACCATCATTTTTTAAAAATTGTGTACTCTTGTATTATTCAGAATTCTAAAGCAGAGAGGCGTGCCCCGATGCCCTGATTAGGGGATGTCTACTAGTCAACGCAGGTTTACCTGGCTGTTCATGCACGTAGAGGCTCTTCATGAAATAGAATTTTATCTTCCTATGACTGAGACGTAGCATAACATGGAAAATATTTTCAACCAACAACGCAGACTGTGCACGTTCTGTTGTATTCCTACCTAGCCTGACGCTAAGATCAATTCTGAGCACCTGTAACGTCACCTTAAACTCTCCTGTGACAAGTCAGGAAAATGAAGGACGTCCTTCAGCCCAGCCCTCCATAATTTAAAATGTAACCTTTTGGTTTACATGATGCCTGCAAGCCGTGACACGGATGTTGACGACATTAATATCACTATTTCTGTCACTAAAATCTATAGCACATACATCAGCGGCCACAACCGGAGGTGGCCTTGCTGAGACCTTGCTAATTGCACGGCTGCTGCGAGCGCAGCTGAGTGTGAACCGTGAAACCACGGGGCCCAGGGAGCAGCGGGCGGGGGGACGGGCGGGTCGCTGCCTCTGCACCTGTGCCCCAGTGTTCAGGTGGCACGTGGCCTTCTCGCCGTTTCCCACAGGCTGATCGGACGGGCACAGGCCGATTCACCACCGCACCCCTCTCCCCAGGAGAAGCGGGAGACGCCCCGAGAGGCGGGGTCTAGATTCACGGGATTCTTACCCGTTTCCAGGTCGGCTGCGTCCACCTTCAGTCCGCGACGCCCCCCGGGCAGAGAAACCCTCTGAGTCCAACACACGAGGTCCTGGGGACACCCGTGGGGGACGTGGTGAGACGATGACCTGCCAGGGAGGGCCCGGCCTTGGCATCAGACGGCGGCACGCTTGCCGGCTGCCAGTCCCGGGGACCGAAGGAAGGGGCCGGGCCGGCAATTCTGAGCCACGGGCCATTTGGGAGAACTCCGTCTCTACTACAAAGAATAAATTCATTGCCATTTCTCTGGTCCCCAGTTGTGCTGTTGGTTTTTCTAATTGGATTAAAAGCTAAACGTCACCTTCCTTCCTCCAGCAACTATGAATCCCAGATTCTAGAAGTGGATAGAATTTCTTCAATGCTTGCTACACTCTTTCCCATCCTGCAGGTGGGGGAAATGAGGAGGAAGACGACGAGCACAAGAGTCCCGGGCCGGTTGGTGACCCAAGATCCCTGGCTCCTGGACCCACTGCCTCCACAGGGTGCCCCAAAGACGCGCAGGTCCTGGAAGCCGAAGTCCCTTACACACCTTCAGAGGGAACGTACAGATGGCCTCCACGCGCCCCCCGGCTGTGGTTAGTGTTATCCAGGTTGTAAAAGAACAGGGACACTTTGTTTAAAGCGGCTTGCTACACCACTGGGCATCCATCACAAACTCAACACTTTTTCTAAGAACTAATCTCACAACAGGAAAGGACAGACACACATTTATTGTTCGACGGCACAGCCCTGGCACTGGGAGAACCAACTCTCCAAGCCAAAGCAGGCGCCGGCGGTGCGAGGTGGGATTTCCCCAGCGATGCGAACAGCAGGCAGCACCCCAGGAGAGCCCAGCTGCCGGGGTCACGAGGACGAGGGCGCTCCTGGAGGGGGTGCTGCTGGAATGGGCCTTTCTCAACGGCTCCTTTTCCTTACGTGCTTTGTGAATGCCTGAACAACAGAACATAATCTTAACTTTTGTGCTTTTGGCTTTGCGATGAACTCGATTCGTGCAGAACTTAAAGATGAAAGTGGACCGCATAACCTCTGAGGGATCATTCATGATTCCTAAGGTTTTAAAACTAATGCTAATTCTAAATCCCCGCGCAGTAGGAGTTGCCCTGAGGGGGTAACTGTAAGTTAAGAAAAAAGAAAATGATTCATGAACAATTGGACATTTTATATTTACGATGTAGACGAGAGCTTAACTGAGCAGTTGAGACTTTGTTCTTACAATGTTTCAGATACTCGAATCAAATAAAACGGGAGTTTGCTAAATACTGTATAACGACTCATCTCGTGTCTACCTTAAAACAAAGGAGAAGGGCATTTGAGACTGACACCTTTTTCAAAGAGGGGATTCACTTTAGTCTGCTTTAAAATGCATTATCAACAAGGAACACAAAAAATACCAAATCACCGAAAATTATGCAACTCTCAACCGTAGGAGCAATGACAGAAGATCCGGACGGGTCTGTGTTTCTCATGGGCATCAGTCAGCAGATGGTCCTGAACTACACGCTCATCACTGGCCTTGAATCTGCGAAAGTCCCTCACGACTCTGCGTGCGTCTCGGTCTCACGGTGACTTGTGCCGCCGTGTCCATGACGACACCGGAGACCGGGCGTCACGCGAACCCCGGGGAGCCCTGAGCTGCGTGCAGGCCTCCGTCCAGACCTCTCACTGGCTCTTACCCCACGTGTCTTCCTGCCCTGGTTCCCTCTTCTATGCAGAGGGGACCCCTAAAACCTGCAGATTTTAATAAGGACTAAAGGACCACGGGACTGCCATGCAACGTGGGTGTTCTGACTGTCACTGTCTGACACCCCCTTTGTGGAAAGGGAAAATCGGAGAGCCGGAGGGAGACCTGCCGAGGCGGCCGCCACGGGTCATGAGGCGGCGCCGGCAGGTTGTGTCGCCCCCCGCCCAGGCCACGAGTTCCATTCGTCTCCAAGGCGCCTTCAAGCCCGGCTGCGGCTGCTGCTTCACGGCCCCGAGGGCGACGCCTTTCCATCCTGGAAGCGGATTTGCTTGCTAGTCTGGGCAGCTGCACGGCTGGCCCGGGGGTCCACCAGGAAGCAGTGATGAGGGGCCACAGCCACACGAGCCCTGAGCCATGGTGGCCCATTGCTCCTGCTGACGTCGGAGGCCACGGCTGAGGCATTAGCAGTAGGGAGCACTGTCACCACCACCGGAAGGCGAAGTGCGCGGTGGGGAGGCCGGTGTGTCACGGCCACACTCGACGGGGCAGGAAGACTTGTGTCTGCAGGCTGAGAAGCTCGTAGGCGGCCCACCGAGTTGCATTCAGGTTGCTGCCATAATCTGAGCCCCCCGCTTCTCCCCGCCCGTCTGTTGTCTCCCGGTCTCCCCCTCTGGTCCCTCAGCAGCAGCGAGGCCTTAGGAGAAGGAGGCGGGAGCAGGGGGCACTCTCGGGGGCTCCTCCGCCTCCACCAAGCGCCCCCTCCTGCCTCGCAGCTCGGCGAGCCGCGGTGGGGAAGCCACGAGCTCCTCCTCACCAGGGAAGTGACTCGTTACCCACTGCCACTTCCTGCCACATCTGCCTGGAAGTCCAAGGAGGTCTCTAACTGACCACATTCCCGGCAGTGTGGGGGAGCTAAGGTTTTCAGGGGTGACTGCTGGTCTCCGTTCTGGAACGTCGGAAGCACGGTGAGCCCAAAGCAGCTGACTGCACAGAGCACTTGGCCGCGGGGGCACGCCTCGGGGGTGCTGTCTGCCGCCCGGCTCCCAGGGGAAGGCCGGCTCCTTATTCACGAAACTCCAAGGGCTCACGACCTTGGCTTTCCTGTACCTCATCCAAGCTGCGAGACAGGTCACGACACCTGACCGAGTTGTCGGTACAGGGCCGCCAATGTAAGCGCATGGCGGCAAGTTCTCAACCTGAATTGTCAGATTTTGGGGACAATGACAGCTCTGATGGCCATTCCAGAGAAAGAGCTCCAAAACCGCTTTGAAGGGTGGACTAGGCGCTGGGATCGGTGCAGAGCTTCCCAAGGGGAGGGCTTCCAAGGTGACCGGAGTGACATTCGGCAATGGGGTGTGCAGCACCTTTTCTAGGGTGCGTTTGCAAAATTATTTGTCCGACTTCCCATTACTGAAGGGGAAAAGGTGGGGACGCTGCCAGCATTCAGTTCTCTGCTGGCAGCTCCTTAGGGATCCCATCTGCCTTCTGAGTTGTGCTCCTCTGCACGGATTCCAGAATGATCCTCCGATTCACCCACCACTGTGCTCTTCTCCTGACAGCTGGCCCGCGCTTGTTAGGGGGGCTCCCCAGGCCGAGAGGGATCGCTCCGTTATGGTTCATCGGCCGTGCCACAGGTCACTTGTGAACAATTTAATAAGCGTAACTGAGCCCATTAATACACCAAAAAAGTCGTTTCATAAAATTCCACTCACTGGAATTTTACTGAAATTCTACTGAAGGACACCAGGAATCACTGCTGCGATGTGTCATAGTTAACCCGGACATCACAGGAGCAGAAAAGTCATCCAGTGTTTTTGTTCACGGTGCTCCAGTGATCACTGACCAAGAGCCAGGGACGCAGAATGCTGTAGAAGGACTTTCATACGACCCAGGTCTGCTAAGGGTCTCCCTAGTTCATTCCGGGAAGGGACTCTCGGCCAGATACCACATTCAGAAAAGACCGGATCGTTGCGGGCATCCATGTGTGGGGGTAGCGCCGTTACGCCTCAGCCGTTTGAAAGGGTCAATCGTGTATCTTGTGGGGGGAGAGTGACAGTTTTATGGCTGTTTGCAGATCCTGAATATGGGCATTAAGATGCCCTCCCAGGACTGTCTGGGGGTTCAATGTTAATGTGCAGTGTTATTACTCCGTAGAAGACAAACAAAATGTAGTATGGAGAAGTTAAAGCCCCCAATGTATCAAATCAAGACCAAATAACAATTAGCTTCATGGACAAAAGTTGTCCCTGAGATGACAGCCTGCGTGCATTTATTTAAATGAACGAACGGACTGCTCCAATTCCATGGACTACTTAGGACGCGGGGTCATTGCGGGCCCCTCTCGGAAACTCTGCTCTTTCCACCAAGTCGAAAACATTTTGGTCACAATGTTAGGGCCGAAGGCTCAGGGTGTGGCTGGTCCGTGAGTGGAAGCCACGTCAGAGCGTGGGTCCACAGTGACGGATGACGTCTGCAGGCGGAAGCTCTAGCGCTTGCTGTTCAATCACACACTTACCCGAGCTGAGAGGCGACTGGCGGTACCGGGAGGCGGCCCGCATCGCCATCAGCCACGCAGCCTCCGGTCCGGCCCCCGCTGCGAAGGAGCCCGCCGCCCGGGAGCGCCATTTCCTCGCGTGCCCCGGGAGCTGACTGCCCACCCGACGGCCCCGAGGCCGCTCCAGTCTTTAACATGCTCCCAGGTGAGCCACGGCCGATGTTCCAGTTCCTGGAACGGCGGGGACATCCTTGACCCTTAAGTTGCCCTAAGGCTGAACAGCTGCTCCGCTCGTTTAAGCCCGTCTGGCCCCTCCGGTCACACCGTAGCGTCAACCTGGCGTTTGAATTTCTGGTCCCCCGTGGTACGATTCCCTTTGCGCCACCGGGTCTTGGGAGCCACGTTGTAAACTGTTTCATGTGAAGCCGCTGTGGACTTACTCCCACTCTCAACGACTATCCATGATAATGACGGCCCTTACTGCCCTCTCTTGGGAACAGTTCACAGTATAGCAATTTTCAACGAAGATCGATAAATACATACTGTGTATTTGCACACGTGTGATTTTTAATCCGAAGAAAACACAAACATCCTTACTCACCCTATCGAAAGAACTGATAAGAGAGTATATTTTAGAAAGTCGTGATTTGGTAAGATAAAATGTTAGTTGACAAGGAAGAAATTAGGGAGGTAGTTGTCTAAGCCTGAGTACTTATTTTTGGCCTTCTAAACGACAACATTTAACACTTATAACACACACGTGCGCACACACATGCACACGCACACACACCCACACACAGGCACACACGTGCATACACACCCACACGCATACACACACATGTAGACACCACACACACACACACACACACACCCGCATACACACCCACACGCATACACACACGTACACACCACACACCCGCATACACACACATGTACACACCACACACGCACACACATACACACGTGCACACATGCACACATACCCACACACATACACACATACACACACACGTGTGCATACACACACATACACACACATACACACACATGCACACACATGCACACATATACACATACACACGCATACACACATACACACACATACAACACGCATACACACATACACACATGTGCACACGCGTACGCACACACATACATACACACACGTGTGTGCGCACGCACACACATACACACACATAAACACACACGCATACACGCACATACACACATACACACATACACACACGCACATACACACACACACACGCATACACACATACACACACGCGTGTGCACACGCACACGCATACACACACATACACGCATACACACATACACACATGCGCACACATACACACACACGCGTGTGCACACGCACGCTCACACACATACACACACACGCATACACACATACACACGTGTGTGCACACGCACGCGCATGCGCGCGCGCGCGCACACACACACACACACACACACACACACACACAACCAAACTCTAGGACACATTGACCAAGACCTAAATTCAAGAGCACAGAGAACAAAGCACCAATTTCTTGATTGTCTCAAAGGGGAAGTTAAAAGCCGAATCACTGTCCATCACCTTGACAATGACATAAAATTCTACAAGTTCTCTTGGAAAAGATTAAAACAACAACTGGTAGAATGAAAAAGAGAGGGGCTACCTTTCAAACGGTGGTGACAAATAAAAGACAGAGAAACTAAGCCTTAAAATAAAAGTACAAATTAGGATGACGTAGGTAGACTAGGTATAATAGGAAAATAAAAGGCCTAAATTCCTCTTTACAAGGCAAAGACTCTAAAAAAAATTATTGAAAATAAAGTCAACTATTTTACCCTTCGCGAAAAAAAAAAATTTCAAAAGTAAAATATCACAAGAAAATACCACAAACAAGACTCTACAGTATAACTCCTTCTGCCCTATTGCCCCCAAAACACCCAGAGCAAACAATATCGACTTCAGCACTATTTGGAATAGTAACTCCATTCCCTGTAAGGTCCTCGAGAACAGGGGCGCTGTGCTTTGTTTATAGACCTGTTTTCCGCAACTATCACAGTGTCTGGAATCTAAACTAGAGTTCAGGAAATATTTGGTGACTGAGTAAGTTAATAAATTAATAATGGTGTGTTTTGTTCATAAGACAAACATTGAATTGAGTAAGAAGGATAATTTTATATTAATAAATATTACAAACAATAGAAAATTCATGACAGTATTAAACTTTTATGCTTCAAATGGTTTCAAAACACCTTAGTAAGTAACGGAAGTTCGGTCTTAGGTGAGTCATCTTTCTAGTCCTACAGCGTTCCACACTGTGTGACCTACTGTGTGGACACGACGTGCTTGAGTCACACTGAGAAATTGTGTGACTGGGCCAAAGAATGTACAAGGGCTGTCCAGAAAGTATCCAGCCGTGTAATATGAAAAACAGAGGCATTTACTGAGGAAGATACAAGATACAGGAACTACTGTCCATAGGACAATGACGTCTCGGTCCCCTTCGATCGCCAGTATGTGCTGATTGCAGCCCACGCAGTCCACATCGTCAGGCGTTCCAGAATGGGGGTCACTTCCCACAGATGCTCGGCCATCACCGAAGCGTGTGCGCCACACCGTCATTTGAGCAGCACTCACTGCTTCATCCCCGGGAGCCTCACGAATCACCCGAATAGTTTCCCCGGAGGAATGTTCAAGCTTAACGGAAAATTGGATGCAGATTCATCGCTCTGTTCGCTCAGTCGTTTCAAATGCCACGTCCACCCAGTGCACGTTGTCACTCGATGGCGTGTGGCGCCCCCGCTGGCCAGTGCAGTGAAGTCATCATGTTCGCGCACGTGCGCTCTGGTCCCCCTCCTTGGCTGCCAGGTTACAGCAAGGTCGCACGCCCTTTCGCATTATGCAGACAATGGCTGGATAGTTTCCAGACAGACCGCCTGTGTGTGAAGGAGCCTGGAACGGGAGGCGCATGGACGCCAGGCCGAAGGCTCCTGCGACCTTCGGCTCTCCCCTCCGCAGTCGTCTTCCTTGGTTATCTGGAAACGGGGGCTGCAGAGCCCACGGATTCGCAGGACTAAGAGATGGGGGCGTACGAGGATTTGGGTGTCTGCGGGGGTCCTGGAACCGATCCCGGTGATCCTGGGGGACAACTATGCACCAGGCTCACGACCTACCTAATGTGAGCCATTAAGGCAAACACAGGTGGTCCTCACTTCGACCTCAGTTTAGACACATTTTTTCTCACTATTAACGTCATTAGCAGACGCCCTCCTTTACCGACACCTGAATCCCCCCCTTATCCAACAGCGCATTACCCCCAAATCATGGCTCCGTCTTTCCGAAGCGGCTTCAGGTGCTAGTCCCAAAGGGCCGTTACTCCTCTGCTCCGCGGTTCAGAGGCCATCCTAGTTTAAATGGGTGAGCAGAGGACTTTTAAGCCATGTCCGTCCCCCACAAAATATCCCACTAAAATTAAAGGAAGGTCACTGACAACCCAGTGGGCGAGTGTTGAGAAGGAAACCAGTTAGAAAAACGCAGGCAGGATCCAGGCAGTATGTAAGGATGACCTTGGCCAGGCGGAGTCCTGGGCCCTGGGCCCTGGGCCCGGGATACGTTGGAGAAGCTGGCCTGGAGACACAGTTGTGACCTGACGAGACAGAACGAGTGATACGGTACAGAGTGAGGCGTGACCAGGCTGCTGCCACCTTGGAAGAGTCGGCGCAGGCTGACACCAGTCCCAGGTGGAGAGGGTCGTTCTGAAAAAGAAAGTGCCGCTGTGAGGGAGAAGCCAGGGTTTCTCTCTGGTCACCCTACATCTGAGGGGCTCAGCGAGAACTCCGCATGAGGAATCTAGCAGGGACCTGAGGGGTGGCTGGAAAAATGAGAAACAGCTGGATTTTGTGATTGATTAGATCAGTGGCAGGGGTACGTGACTTTTGTCACTGCTGGGCAACTGCTACCTTAGTGTGCATAGAAGGTTCTTACTGGAAATAGATTAGGGCACTGTCCTGCTGCCAGGGAGCCCTATTACAAGGCAAGTCACGCTACGAAGAAACGAGCATCGTGTTCAAAACCTTTTTCAAATCTTAGCCCTAAATTACATTAAACGCAACAGCGATGCTAACAGCGTGCAAGTGAATTCAGCTGGTGGGCGGGCACCCTCTCAGGCGGAAGCTCACGCGGCGCCCGCTGCACGGAAAGCGCCACTTTCCTCCTACCGAGCGTCTTGCAGGGGCCCTCCATCACAGCCACTCCAGCACCAGGGCGGCAACGTCATGGATCATCGAGACAGGTTGGCTGGAGAGGCAGACCACTTTTGCCAACCCAGAAAATGGACGGAGCCGAAGGACCATAACTCTTAGCCTCTGCAGCGCAAATGGCACTGTTGATAATTTAAGAACTTCGGAGGGCGCTCTTCAGCCAGGAAAATGATAAAGAATACCCTGCTGTGGAAGATCATTCCATAGGCCTGTAAATTTGCTGTCACTTTTCCTATTTCAGCTCATCCTGCATATCAAGAAACTCACATTGTCCATAAAGTGGAAGATATGACATATAACAGTTACATCAAGGAAAGATCTTTTATGTGAAATCATTTTATAAAATGCTGTTCGAGTTTAAGGCATTAGGAGTTCCTCGAGCCTATCACAGGACTGGCGCAGAGGACCCCAAGATTTAGGATCCGATACTCGCACTCCTTCGCTGGGCTCCTGGGAAGAGCTAGCACGACTGGATTCTGAAGCAGATCTAACACGAGGGCACAGAATTACAATGGTCCCAGAGTTCCGGGATTGCATTTCACTTCGGACGGGAGCGGTCACGAACCACCTCGGAACTCCGCACCTCTTTCCCACACTCTATTCCCTTCAAATCCCGCCTTTGACCCTGAGGTACAGCCTCACTGACTTGTTGTGATGGTCACATTAGCACAGCCTTCCAAGGCGCCGTCTTCATCGCCTTACCTGAGGTTGGAGCCAGGTAAGGACGGCTGAGGCTGGCCGAGGGGGAGGAAGGACGTAAGAGGAGCGTCACGGGCTGAGTCCCGCCCCCCGCCCCCAAACCCGCATGTTGGAGCGCGAACCCCCGGTACCTCACGATGTGACTGCATTTGGAGATGAGGTTTTTGAAGAGGCCACTGCGGTAAAAGGAGCCTGTTCGAGTGGCCCCGTTCCAACCTGACGGGCACCCTCCCAGAGAGACGCATGCACACAGCGCGAAGGCCACGTGGGGACACAGGGAGAAGGCGGCCCCCCGCCTCAGGAGAAACCCCCACCCCTGCCGGCACCCTGATCCCGGACTTCCGGCCTCTGTCTGTGAGACAATGAATTTCTGTCGCCTACGTCACCAGGCTGTGGTCTTCTGCTGTGTCAGCTCTACTGAACTCACGGAAGAGGAGAGGGGGAGGGAGGCTGGGGCCCTTTCCTGGGGGCCTTTCCTTTTCTGGGGGGCTTTGTACTACACCCTGAGCAGTCTGCACATCCTGCAGGCTCTGGGGCTCGTTGCATAGTTATAACTACCACTAGCTTCATGGTAAGCTTTATTTCATAGAAATACCATTCTGAAAACCATGTACAGAAGTACCTCAGAGGTACTGCAGGTTCTGTCCCCGGCCACCATAATCCTGTGGGTCATAACGGTTTTGCTGGTGGAGGGTTCTACCTTCAATTTGTTAAAAAAAAAAAAAGGCAACATTTGTGAAGGACAGTCCAGAACAATAAGATCAGGCATGCCTGCACAAGACAGAAGATGTGGGACAACCAGAGATGGAAAGAGCAGTGAGTGAGTAAAATCAGGAGAGAAGAAGACTGATGTGAGAGACATTTCAGATGCAGACTCAGCAGCTGGATCCCAAGCTGATGTCATGTTACAGCAATGACAGTGACAGTCAGATCTGCTACAGTGTCGGGACCTACGAATAGGAACTCAGTAGGCATTTATGAATGAATGAATGCATGAATGAATGAATGATGCAAAGAAAAGCCAGTGACCCTCTTCACCAGATGTACATCAGGATAAATCATACTAGTCCAAGCATAACAGTGCTCCATGCTACGACTTCTCTTCAATTTGTTTGCAATCACTAAATTTGCAGACAATTGAGTGTTAACTCTAACTATACAAGAACAATATCATCCATTCTTGTATGATTGATGCAATGTCTGTTTTCCTATAACATATGTTGATTGATTGCTCAATAGATGCACCACCACGGGCCAGTTTGGTTAAGGAGTGGTACTACAGAGTAACATAGAATAAAAGGGGGGTGGGGTCCCGAACAAACAAAAACTTCTGGGGATTCTGAATGACGCTTTGGGGCTTTGCTATGCTAATAGAAATTTGGAACCTTCAGATGTCCCTCAAACATGTGCTGTCCTGGCATGTTTCCCCACTCCACCTTACTTTCCACGTGGGACACCAAATGGGACTATTATGCCTTGAAATAGAATTTGGAGAACACCGTGATCAATTGTGTGAAGTGGCGATGATGAATAACATTCATTAAATACTCACTAAATTATTCAAAAAATTCAACCACATATTCAAGTAACACACGGTATTACACTGAGGACTGGCCATCTCAAAAGCCGCGCTGTGGTATCAGCGTTGCCAACACACATCACACTTCCTGATGGCCTGCAAGGAGCAGATTCTTGGCAAAGAAACGCAGCTTCGGAAGGTAAACGGGGCCTACAGGCGTCAGCGACGCCCATCCAAAGGGGACCAAAGGGGTTTAACGTAGCAGAAAGCCAAGGTGGCTCGGTTATCAGCCGCCCCAGATGGCACTCGGAGCCCCTCATCAGCAGGCCCACTGGGAAGCCCCAACAGCCTGCAAGGGGTGATCGCCACTCGGAAGCGGGTTGTGCAAAGCTGCTCCCTTGGTGCGACTGGAGTCGCCGAATTGGCTGCAGGTGAAGGCAGCCAGTGAGGCTGGCAGAACGCTCTCGCCGATGACTTGAACCGTTTGGGGATTATTTCTAAAAACTTCCTTCCTTGATTGTATAGCACCGAGAGATGTGCTGACAAACCAGGGGGTAGGGTACTACACGCCCCCAAACCAGAAGAAACGTCTGCCAGTTTGCTGACTGTCTTTCGGGGTTCGGGGCTTTGCGTTACTGCGCTCCGTACGTTACAGGCTTCGCTCAGATCCCGGCTCCACACACACAAAACGCCACGTGCCCGGACAGCAGCAGCCCCAACATTCTGGGGGATGGAGGGTTAAAGGATAGCGTGACCTGCTCTGCTCCCCAGGCGTTTGTCTGCAGGGCGTCAGCTATCAAAATAAATGTTTGAAACGCGCACTGTTCTGTTCTTCCAGCATTGCTCACGTTGCTCTCCATTAGACCGGAAGCACCCAGTAAGCTGCCCACCCAGGCGGTTCCCTGTGCCGTGGATCGCTCCTCTGAAGGGCCCGAGCAGGGGCGCGGGATCCCCGAGTATGTGATAAATGTGCAAGCTGACCAGCGCAGGGGAGCCGGCCCTCCGATGGGCCCCCAGGTACAGCATAGGCCCGAGCCGACGGGGGTTCGGCCTCTACGCCCCTCTGCTATCACTCGGTGTCTGTGGGTACCTCTTAACCCCACCGCACAGAGTGACACGGAGGAGCCCAGTGCTTCCTCCCCGCGTCGTTTTCATCGTAGAAAGAGCATCCCTGAGGGCACGGGCAAGCGCTCCGGCCGAACCCAGGTGGAACCTTCGCTGGGACGCCGCACCACCCCGGGCTCTGTGGTCGGCCCTGGACACACAGCACCAGACAAAGATGCTTCTCCCGGTAGAAGCGACATGCTAGCACAGGGACACAGAAAATAACGATGAATAAATGAAATCTAACCGCGTTAACTGATGAACCAGACGAGAGAGAGTCCCGAGATGGGTAGGAAGATGGGATGTGGCATGACATCACGGGGACTGGGGCAGCCTCACTAAGAAAGGGACATTTAATTAAAGCGAGAAGAGCACTGTCCCAGACACAGGAGCCAGGCCCAAGGTCCTGGGGTGACGGCTGGCTTTGGGAACAGCCAGGAAGCCCACATACAGGAGTGAGGAGCGGGGAGAGCGAGGAGAGGAGGGGGGCGCCCGAAGCCACTGGGCAGGACGCCGGCAGGAGCACTGAGGCCACGCGGGAGGAACTCCCACCAGTGCGTGGAGAACACTGCAAGTGGCAGGCACGGAGACGTGATCTGACTGACGTACACGTGAACAGGCTCCCCCTGGTAGTGTCGGAGGAGAAATGGGGTACAGGGGTGCCGGGCAAGGGCCTATGACCGGGATGTCTGGAAGGAAGACTTGCTGTAACCACCTGTCCCGCCCCCGCCTGCTGCGCACTGCTAGGAAGCAGGGCCTGTGTCTTCCGTCCAGGTTACATCCTCGTGTTTTGAACAGCGTCTGCCAGGAAGTAAGTGCTCATAAATCTGCATTTAATGAATGCATCAAGTCATATTTATTTTTGCCTTTTAAATGTACTGAACTGTTCTCGTTTGGAGCACGGAGGAAGAACATTCTTACTAATTTGGGGTCAGTGCCGATACGGCAGAGGCCAGTCACAGACGCTGCTGCAACTCACCAACTTTTCAGTTTGTGCAGCGAACGGAGGCTTCATTTCTGCTGACTTTCTCTAACTTTTGAGAACAAATTTTTCTAGCTTTTGTTTAAAGGGCCACGTAATCTTTTTGAATGTTTGCTTTACCTTTTAAACTACTAACTGAAGGATCAAGAAACGGCTGTGAATTCGGGGAGAAACAAACCGAACTTTCGCAAAAGCTTTGCTCATTCAAACGAAAACAGTGCTGTGAACCCCGCCACCCCAAAGGGAGGTGGGGTGCTGACCTGATCTTGTGTGCCTCCTACGCAGCTTCCCTCCCTCCCAACCTCGCTTGGGGCCTTAGGAGGAGCGACCAGCTGCCTTGGTGGACACACTTATTGGTGTTCCTGGTCTAATGGACGGGTGACATTGAAATAACAGAAAAGTGTGATTTTTTTCATTTTATTTTGATAGTTTAACATCTTTGACAAAGCTTGCTCTCCTCTTCGAAAGATGCATCGCAGAGAGACAGCGAAGTGGATAACCCCACAGTACTCACTGCAAGAAGCCAAAAGGGCCGTGGTTTTAACTAACAGTATCTTCCTATGACCGGGGCCTTGCGACACGGGCTAAGCAGGTGCTGGAATGAATGAATGGGTTTTCTCACTGACCCCTCAGCAGGTCTATGGGATGTGTACTCGTGTCACTACCCTCTGGTACGTGAGGCTCGGGGGTGGGTAAGTAACTGTCCTGAGAACACACGGCCGGGAGTGGTGAAGCCTGGCCACAGACGCGCACACAGCACCCGGGTCCCTCCAGAAGTGCCTGTTGGCTGGAGTATTTCCACTTTCCGAGTCTGATTTCAGGCCCTCAACCACCTCACTCCAATGATTACAGTGCATCTTCCAGCCAAATAAGGGGAGAGAACGTTTTAGAAACCCCTCTTGCCCCACCTTGTCCAACCGTGTTCTTAGAACATGCTGTTATGGGATCCCTTCCCTACACAGAAGAAAATCGATGACTCGCTGGCCACAGAACACAGGTCACATTTCTTCGTGTGACAGTCACGGCTCTTAGCTGGTCTGGTCTTTCCTAGCAGTCGGCCCACACGCCCGGGGCCCCAGCCGGACTCCACGCTGACCATCCAGTACGCAGCGCCGGGTCAGCGCTCAGCGATGTACCCCGCCCCACTCTGCAGGGCCCGGGTGCTGGCCCGCCCACCCCGCTGCGTTCTGGAACTCCCCTGGGAGCCACCCGGCCCCCCACTCGCAGCTCATCTCCTTGAATGCCGCCACCCCTTTGGTCTATCCAGATCTTCTCATATTCAAATTACTCATCTTTGATCGCGCCTTTCCGGGTCCCCAGGAATTTTCCTCCTTTTCCCGTTCAGCTAAAGCTTACTTTGGACCCTCTCTGCAGTGTTATTGTCACGTTGCTTTGGACGGTGACGTCTCTAATCTCCTGCGCTAGATTTCGGTCATCTTGAACATGAGGCATTATAAGAGTCAGGACGGGTTAGGTTATGGTGCAGTTAAAAATTTTTTTTTCAATGGGTCATAGCTGCCACTGCATTTTCAGTTGATGACACAATAGCCACCGCTCCGAACCTGGCTGCCAGAGACACCATCTCCACCACGGGGACAGTGGCCGGTTTTCATAACGAGGGGAACACGGGGGTGACCTGAACAGTGGTACTCAGAACACTACCCAAAAGTGACATATGACACAGGTGACGTGTGTTCACAACTCACTGTGCGATCCGAGTAGCTGGTCAAGGACGAGGGGGGACTTCCCAATGCGCCGTGGGCCTAGAAAGAGGGAAACAATGGAACATCTGCAGACTTCCCAAATGACGCCCCAACCATCTTAGACTCTGTGGGTGATGAGAACCAAGACTTCACCTACGTCTGGATTTCGGACGTGACTCACCGAGACTATCTCCTGGTACCTCCTTCCCACGGTCACCATGCAAAGAGGGGACAGAGGAGGCAAATGCTTCCCCTCCCCCAGCTCCAGTGTCCCTAACTATTGAAGCACAGAGCCTGAAATCCCAGACAAGTATGCCGGCCGCAGCCGGGTGCCACGCGACTGCTTCACTTCCCGACCAGAGACCCACCCTCACATTTAGAGCATTAAGGGCCACGGGGGGAGAAAGGGGAGGTGACACAGGAAGTACCGACGGCAGTCAGACGGTCGGGAAGCGGGAATGGTACCGAGTTGTGTAAAATAAGCCACTCGGACAACGCAGTGCGGAAGGTCCCAGGCGCTGAGACCGGAGACAGTCAGAGGTTCCCGGACACAGAACGCGACGCTCGTGGCGCACGCAGGGGCCGCTGCCGACGTGCGTCCAGCCCCGCTGGTCTGACACGAGCGCGCCAAGAGGCTCTGGGAGAAGCAGGTGAGAGCGAGGGGCCGGGCGGGGACGTCACGTCGTGCCCATCGGGGTGCCGGGCTCCAGCAGTTACCGGCGGGGCCCCAACCGGCAGTGCCCCGAAGTTTCACTTCCCAGTCTCAACAGTGGCTGCACACGTGCTGGTGTGGATCGGGCCCTGTGACAAAGGGCGTGAGTCGGCCCCGGAGAGGGCCAGGCCGGCCGCCGGGGGTCTTCAGAGGGGACAGCGGGAGTGAATGCCGCTCACTGCTGTCCGCGCCGCCCCCGTCACTGGCATTCGACCGCAGTGCAGCCCAGGACAGCACTTGGTGCTGGCGGAAATGTTCTAGATCTGCGCCGCCGATACAGTGGCCGCCGGCCACACGTGCCTACTGGGCACTTGGCATGTGGTTGATGTGATTCAGGGAATGCATTTCTGACTTTATATCATGTGAATGAACTTGAACTTAAAGAGCTACGCGTGCCCAGCAGCTGCCATATCGGATACTACCATTCTAGAACCACGGGGCCCCCTATAAGGGCGCCGCGACGCTCCTTGAAGCACGCCAGCACGGCACTGTCACCGCCGAGGCCCGAGAACCTCGGAGCGCACGGCCGTATCTTGGCGGCTCTCAGTTATCACAAGGAGAAAAAATTCTGCTTCTGGGCAGACATCTGAGAGTGTCACCAGTGCAGAGAGACAATTGGGGTCAGAATTATGTGCCACCCTGACTCTACCTGGCAGGTGCCTTCTGTGCAGGCTCTGCTATCCGCAAACTTGAGAAAGATGACAGGGTTTTAAATGATTAGCTCCTCTGGGCCACATTACTTAATTATACAGTCCATCCAGGGATAGGCACAGGGGTCCTTTATGGTAAATGATATGACGGTCTTGAAAACTCATTAATATGTCATTAACCAAGCAGACATTTACTAATTAAACAATTACCCCTCTGTTCTTCTCCTTTGTTCTTCCTAGAGATGCTTGGTTACCCAGATCCCCAATTTAGCAGAAGGTCCCCCCTTCCTTGCCCAGAGAAAATCGCTCCTCAAGCAAACCCTGAGACTAAATGATCCACCAGATTTTTTTTTTCAAGTTGGCTGCAAGAAGAAAATCAAAGCTGATTTCCAGAGTGTAAATTAAGGTAGGTATTTGTCTATTTTAAACAAACCGTCCTGATCTGTAAACCAATTTTAGATAAAGGTGAAATGACACCACTATGACTGGCATAAACACCGAATGCATCCCAGTTAAGTAAATACAAACAGACAAGATGAACAGCTTGACGTGTGTTATTATGAGTCGTCATACAGCGTCGGTACGAAGAAATGTGCAATGTTCTGAACTTTGTTGCGTGGAAGGTTTTTAACATCCATCATGCTCTCTGCTAATTTCAGCTTAATCATCTGTGTTGTGCTGAAACTCTGCTACAATGCAGTACAGGGGGATTATCTAGCATACGAAAATAAGATACAGCAAATGGCTTCCAAAACAGGCCGTGGTGTAGGAAAAAAATGCACTTAAAATAGTTTTAAATTCAGAGTAGCAATTCTTGAGACCACGCAGAAGCATTACAACGCAACTATATTGTTTTCGGTGACATTCTGGTTCTTACGTATTTTATGGTTCAACTCTACAGTTTCCTCACTTTTATAAATACCGTGCTGACCTGAGCGCCGAACATCAACAAAGAATCAAAACCTGAGTCGTAATCGGGATGGCCCAGCTGCCGATGAAAGATCACAGTGGTCACAGTGGAGTGGGGACAGGAGACAGTCTTAAGGCTGGGCCCAGGGTGGTGGGCTGTCTTGAGCCTTTCTAGTCTCTCTACTGACTTCTGTTTCCGCCTTCCAGGTAGGAAAGGAAGCCGGGAGAGCAGTCCCGCAATAGCCTTGGTCACACTCACAGCAGGAGAACGTGTCAGGGTAGGTGAGAACCTCAAGACATCTGATGTCGTGGAGGGAGGGCCAGCACGCTGAACATCCCCTCCGTGGAATGGGTTTGGACGGGATGGGATGCTGGGGGCCCCTAGGACTGCGCCCAGGGCACTGATGGCATGAAGCCCACTGCCTGGGTGCGGTGGCAGCTCTCAGACTTTGTCTGAGTCCAGAAGCAGCTGGTCAGTGGAGTTCGTGAGCACTCCCCGGCACAGGCACGGGCTGCCGCCAGTGCAGGAAGCGGGTTCCAGGCAGGGAGGGAGCATTCCTTATCAATGTTCCCGGGAAATCGCCTACCGTGACTTCAGAAGACAGAGGCATCTCCCATCCAAAATAATCATTCACTTTCACTCACATTTAACTCGTTTGTGTAATTTTAAATACCTTTTTTCAAAGGGAACTCAAAGGATGCAACCTTAAGGATGCAGAAAATCTGGATCTACTCTTGAGCTAAGCAACACTTCACAGCTAATCAAAGAATGGACCTCCATCGCTCGACTCCGTTAAAAGATGCTATCTGATCTAGCACAAAGTCACTGAGTGTCTCAGGACATCCTGCAAGGGGCAGCGTGATGCTCATGACCGCTGACCACAGAACAAGACCAGAAAATACAGAAAACTCGGGACGGGAGGCCCAGAAGACCTGGCCCTCCTCATCTCTCTGTCACTGTGCAGCTGCACGGCCTTGGGAACCTCAGCGTCTCTACCCATCACTGTGCCCCTCTGTGACAGAGACGGAGGGGTGGGGAGCAGGCCAGGCCCTTGAGACTCACAGTGCGGCTCGGGGACGGCCTTGGAAATGCAGCACCTCCAGCCCAGGCCCGCCCTGAGTCAGAACCTGCATTTTCACAGGATCCCCAGGACACGCAGGCTTACACTGAAGGCGGAGAAGGGCAAGCAGTGGACGACGGTCTAATCGTTAGAGCCCTTTGTAGTTGTAAAATTTCCATTCTGAACTAAATACAGGGAGAGATGGAATCAACTCAAATGTTCAGGAAAAAGATGATCAACTCTGGCTTAACCCTACCTTCCCATCACTATGCCCCCCGACCCCCTTTATCCCAAACTCCCCCTTTATCCGCAAGCCCAGTTGCACGTGCCTCTCGGCCCGCTGGGTGGTTCACCTGACCGCAGGACGCGCTCCCGGTGGACTTCAGTTTTGCTTAACTGCGGTGACCTTGCAGGGGTACAGTTCGAAGACTCAGAAGACTCCAGAAATAAATCAAATGAAAATGACATACTGTCTTTAATTCACAGCGATTCTCTGCAAAAAGCAAATCGCGGATTATAGTTCCGTTTACAGACACTTCCTCATGCCCCTTTAAGTGTTTTCTCTCTCCCCCCCACCTGCCTCTCTCTCCCCCCTTCTTTCGGAGTAATGCCTCCGCACTTTGGAAGAAAATTATATTAAAAAGCACTCATACTGAACCAAAGTGCGGAAGCTTAAGAGACAGAATATTTGAAGGTATGACCCAAGTTTTCTGGAAATGGACATAGGGCTGCCCAGGGACAGGCCTGTTGTTAATACAGCAGACTCTCAGTTCATAGGGCACCACGGGGACTGGCAGATGTGGATAAATACGAGTTCTTTTCGTTAACCGGAACGTTTGCCGGTTGCTTGAGAGGGCCGATTGCTTGACTTCTGGTTAATGGAGAGTCCACAGGAGGCTGTTTTGGGGTTAAAGAACTGTGGTAAGCATACGGACTGCAAGTGTTTAAGAGAGTTTTGTAAAGGGAAAGGTAAGCCGGCCGAAGACTGTATTTCTGGTTTGTGCAGTGAACAGGTACACACCTGCACAGGTAACCATGCTTGCATTACATGCGAACAGGCTTAGAGATAATTTAAGAGCTCTAATCAGTGTGCACTTTGAATAACTTTGATCCCTAAGGAGGAAAATGCACGTCATCAATAAACCTGGTTCTGACTTGCATTAGTCACGGATTCAGAGAATCGTGAGCTCGGCTTCCAGTAAATACCTGTAGCACGGAGGAAAGCCATTCGGCATTTCAACACTGGAAGACGTTTGCGTGAGAAACTTTTTCATAAAGAGGAGATCAATCTCCCCTCTACTGACTGAAGACAGAATTAATTACCACAGTTGGCAGAAGATAAATGGTTCCAATGTACAAAATTGTGTAATTAGAGCAGCTGCAGAGCTGGAAACCAGCTCCTAACTTTGAACCTCAACCCCAGCTTGACATTTCTCCCCACGTTCAGCCCTGCCACCAGCAAGCGTGTTGAAAGTTCCCTTGTCTTGCCTCCATAATTACACGGTGGGGTTCAGAAGGCATCGTTGGCTGCACTGCCGATGTGAAAACTTATCATCCTCGGGTTTGCAGAAGGTGTGCGGAATCATCGTTTGAAGTGTTACAGTCTCCAGAGAGAAAAAATTTATGAGGGAAACAGTGTTATGGCAACAAAGTTAAGTCTGCCACAACATGTCAAGTTAGCCACCCTCCTAAGGTCTGGAGTCAGAGCCAATTCCAGCAACGGACAAGCACTCAGTATCAGTTTCTTCAACGTCACTTCAGATTTGAGGAAAGCCAAGGAAAACACGGCCGTGGCTCTCAGCTTTCTGATGTTCCCTCCAGGCCCGCGGGCCGGGAGTCCAGAGGGTAAGAGCCACCCGTGCTGCAGGCCAGGCCCCCCCACTTCCCAAACAGCAAAGGGGGTTGTCAGTCAAGCTCTCTGGAGATCTGGGTTCTCTCTTTGAAGCCCAGAGGAAAGTTTTTCATCTCACGCTGACTTTTAATCCTTTCAAATATGTAGGAGACTCAGAAACGTACAAGTGAAATCTGGCAGAAGACCCTGCTGGCAGAACTGAAGGCACCGCTTTCCCGCAACAGCAAAGGGGCTCAGAGCGGGCCGCCTCCACGGGCCAGCTCCCGCAGCCCCAGGCGGCCATCCAGCGATTTGAACGTTCCTCTCATCTAACGTGCGTCGGAGTGACGCACGTGGCACAAATAAGGGAAGCCACTCGGTCGCTATCAAAATAAAGAACCCTCATGGTTGGAAATCTATTTACAAATTGGTCTGTTTTTCCTGAAAGGCAGGAAACACGCTTCGGAATTTTTAGGGACCGTTTCCTTGTTCGAAGGGCACGTCATCCGTGCGGAGTCAAACGCGTACAAGCTCCTGCATTTGGGAGGTCCCATCACTCGTTTCCGACGTGCAGCCGTATGCTCACAGGACGCTTAGATTAAGAGATCGGTTTGCAGCAATCGTGGTATACCTGGTGCTGAGAAGGGCCATTCCAGTTACTATTTCTACATTAGGAAAATAAGAACCTTGAAACTAATATACAAAATAATACTGAATGCAATTTTTAAAAATGAAATAAAGCAAAAACAAAAACAAAAAACCAGTCCACACTTGCAGGTAGAGAACCAGCAATGATCCCGCTTCAGAATTCTGTGAGGTTCAGAAAGGACTCCGTGGGGAAGCCGTGCCTCTGCCCCGGGACACCTGGGCATGCACTGGGGACACTCACGGCTTCGGGTCACTCCCCACCTGCCGACGGGAGGCACGTGGAGGCCCACGCTCACTGGGCTGCTGTCGCTGCGGGCTGTTGGCGGGAGCCCCAGCTGCGGCTGTTCACCGACACACTGCGGGCTGTCCGGCTTCCTCCTCACACGGTCGCCAGCTTCCAAGCCGAGGTCCCCAGAGACAGGAAGAGGAAGCTGCTAGTTTCCTAAGGCCTGGGTACAGAAACTGGCGGGGCCTCCCTTTCAGTACCTGATCAGTCACGGTGTCCAGTCAAGGTGATATACACCCTGCGTCCCAGTGGGAAGCACGCCAAGGACGCGTGGACCACAGTGGGACACTTATGCCCCGCTAGACCTGTTATTGGCATTGACTTCGGACGTCGCCTGCCGACTCCAATTAATTCTGTCTCTCGAATTTCTATTGAATTTCTCATTGCCCCCAACTTTCCAAAACGCTATAGCTCTTACCTCCTGCACTGCCCTCACCACTGTTCCTCGTTATCCACTCGCCTCACAACCAAAACCCTCAAATCGTTGCCCTCCAACCTAGCGGGCACCCAGCACCCAGCGGGGAGGCGGTGGTGCCTGCTGGAGGAGCAGAGAAAGGGACACGGTCACTGCTAATGCGCGAAGGACAGCAGGTAGATGGTGGGCGGAAGGACTTCCCAGAGCCACTGAGACCCAACAGAAACAAGTCACTCCAGAGACTTCCAGAAAGAAACCAGCACGGATCTAGTTCACCTCTCAGTGTCAATCTGTTGTCAACTTGAGTGCTAAGTGGCCCAAATAAATTGCCATTGCCCATTCTCGTTCAGTAAAAATCATGAAAACTTGGTGACAATCACACAGACATAGAAACAAGAAGTCTAAAAATGTGATTTTCAAACATGTTTAAGTGGAATTTTTCCCTCAGTAGAGAGTGATAAAAAGTATCTAATATAACTCAATATGTATTTTGTTACGTGGAAATGACACGGGCTCACTGTATCACTGACCCCTGAGGACAAACAAGATGGCATTCTTGTTAACGAAAACGTTAATGGGAAGTTATGAATGGCGACAAGAGCCGACGGTAGTTTACTGCTTCTTATGTTTGTTTCCACCTCTTTGTTTCACTTTTGGTTCTGTTGGGGCAAGTTTAGTTATTCTTCTTGTTGTGCAATACCAAGAAAATCCTTGACCTGCAAAGTTTGGAAAGAGTGGGTGCAGATTTTTAAGCCGATCTACTCTGGTTTAGGCAATATAATCCCCACTTAATACGTGTTCTCTGATCTAGATGTAAATTGCTTTCTCTGTTGTTTTTTGGACGCCAGACTCGTATTTCTTTTGAATGTGATTATGTGCAGGTGATTATAGAAGCAACTCAGCTTTGTACGGATTGTATTTTGAGACTAAAGGTTGGGACTTTGGATTTAGGGAGTTACTTAGTAGCATCTGAGATTCTGTGATCAGCCGTCTGTTATATCCGTCCAACATCAGAAAGTGAATCAACTCATCAGGGTCTGTGATAACTTTTGGGAAAGTAGAGGAAAGCTGGCAGCACTGCGTGGCAGTGCTGAGTGAGTCAGATGAGAGCCCAAGAGCCACAGCACGATGTGAGCTCACTAAATTCGGGGAGTTTAGCAAACTCCCCAGGAGACTGCAAACCAGAAGTCAGCTTCCCCCTACGCGTCACAGAAACCCAGTGTCTTGACAGAGAGAGTTCTCTCTGGAGGGGAAGAGAAGCTTGGTCTAACTGAAGGTCTACGTACTGTTCCAGCAGCAAACATTAAGTCCCCAGGAGATGCTGCTGCTGCTGTGCTTTTAAAGCTTTTCGTAGGGTCTAGGATGAGGTTATTCCAGGAGCGATGAAAACCATACTGGTCCTTGAGTTCCAACACGGCACTGAATGACCCTAGGAGCGGACAGCCTTTGAATGGCCTGCGGGGTCTAGCAGCTGAGGTTGGTGATGGGCTCCAAGCCCCAGGGGTTCCACTCCAGGGCAGACTAGCCCGCCGTCGGGGGAAAGCGCATGACACAGTGGAGGGTCCCCAGCACGGGTAGGTCAAGAAGGTCATTCTGCCACGGCGCACCCCACAGACGAGGGAGTTAGCACAGAGGCCTGGGGCCACAGCTAGAGGGTGAAGCATTTTAGACTTGCTCACAAACCAGGTCCCAGGCTGTGTTCTGTGAAGGGTGGAGGGGGGACAGGAGACGAGAGCAAGCGATCTGGGGGCTCCTGGAGGCTGCAGCTTGGGCTGCTCTGCTGCTCCCTTGTCATTTCCTTCCTTCCGGATGTGTATGCCTGTGAGGTACGGTCTTTCAGAAGGTCCCCAGGGTCCCTGAGAAGAGGTCTTCAGACGTCTCCTCCTGCTGCGCATGTCGTGCCTGCTTGCTTTCACGCGGCCCAGTGGTTCCGGATGATGCGGACTCCGTCTCAGGCCGCTGCCCAGGCCCCAGTCGCCGACTTCCGGCCGCCCACCCAGCGTCTGGGCCGAGTGCTCCCACGGCCTGAAGTCAACATTCCCAAAAGCCACGCAGCGCTGCCGCCTGCTCCCCAGCCCAGGCCTCGGAAGACAGAGCCCCACGCGGTGAGGACACCGGGTCCCTCCTCGCCCTCCCCCCAAGACCTCCAGGCCGCGCCGGCTGAGCACGGCGCCCAGCCACCCGCCTCTGGGCATCGGGGCTGCTCACGAGGAGGCCCCGGGCGTGTGTCCCTCCCGTGCGATGACCGGGGCAGGGAGGTGGGGCGCACCCCCGTCCCCACCACTCACGCGAACGGGTCCGCGGACAAAACGTGAGGGCGCACGGCCCGTCAGTGCGCCTGCGTGCGCGTCGACGCGGCCGTGAAGGCTGAGGCCCTGGCTGACGTCTGGTGCCGCTCAGACAGCCTCGCTGCGGCCGGACAGACGTGGGAGGTCTCCGCCGGAAGCGGTCACCCTTACATTCTTCAAAGGGGGGGGCTGAGCCCAGCTTAAAGGATCACTAGCGAGCTGAAAGGGGCGTCAGGGGGCTCGAGGAGCCCTATTTAGCCTGGTGTGACTACATGTGGGAGACGAAGGAAGAGTCTGGGAAAATGCATTTGAACTGCACTTGGTACATCACAATGTTCGCAGCTCCACTGGGCACTGAGCAGGAGGACACGTGGCGAATCAGCACTGAGCAGAGCACTGAGGTTTTAAAAGCCCCAAATTCTGCGTCAAGGGACCCGGATTCTATTCCTAATTCAGGCTGCCTGGTGGTGACCCTGGGCTTGACCGCTTGTCAGTCTCAGTTTCCCAGTAATGATGATAATTAAATATACTTGGCATACATTTATAAGGATTAAATGGCATAAATAATAAATGAATAAACACTATAGAACTTCTCTATAAGTCCACAGAAATTTAAAGAAGTATTTTTTTGCTAGTGGCATTTGCATAGCATTCTACTATTTTTTATTGAGATATAATTGACATACAATATTGTGTAAGGTTAAGGTACACAACGTGCTGATTTGATGCATTTAAATATTGCAATATGATTATCAAATTCTCATTAGCTAACACCTCCATCTGTATTCTTAACATCACTGCAGCGCTCTGTAAGCAAGTTTAGCCTGGCAGTAGTGAGAATGAACCTGTACGGGGACAGACTGGGGTCAGATTAGTTAAGAAATAAAACCAGAGATCCAGACATGACGTGCTGGGGTAATCAGAAAAGCCAAATGCAAGAACTGGGTACGGCAGCCTGGGGGACCACAAGATCACTTCCCAGCAAAGTACCACCTAGGAGAACAGCAGCTACATGCCACTAGGGACCCAGGTGTCTGTCTCTCTCCTTCAGGGCCTTCAGTTGCTGCTGTTGTCCTCACACTAATGACTTCATGAGCCCCCAATGGCTACGGCATTGTCAACAGCTACACCCACGTCCTTGGCAAGCAGCAAGGGGCAGGGCTCGGGGGACAGGGCGCAGGAGCTGAGCCCATCTCTGCTTCTAGGCAAAGCCATCACCTCCCTGGAAGACCCATCCTGGAAATGTCCGCTCATCCTTTACCATCCAGAATTGCCACCTCAGGCTGGGATGGGACTAGAGAGAGAGGAATTGTGAATAAAGGTTGGGTTTGCCCAGAGTCAATCCTCAAGGAACCTTTGAGAACATTAAATAAAATATCTCACCTGCCTATCCCATTGTTTATAGAACACTATAGTAACTGCTCAATAAAGTCTGTTTCTAATACTGTTATGCCACGTAGATGAGTGCCTACAATTCCCAAACAGCGGCTACGTACTGGAAAGAAATCATTAAATAAAATGACTTCTGAATGATTTCAGTTTTAGACCTTAAAGAAATGGTTATTTGAAAATCAGGTAGAAATGGGCCACGTATGACCAGACAGTTGGAAAAGGAAATCACGACTTGTAAAGTGAGTATTACAGAGTATAAAGGTGAACGAACTCTAGACACCTACTATAGAAACAGACAATTAGAACTCCTAGGATTAACCTTTAAGGAAACTTAAGGGACAAACAAAAAGGAATGGCCAAAGTTGGGGGGAAGAAAATTTTAACAATGTTGTTGTTATAGGTCAAGGAAAAAAATGAGTTTTAGTAAAGAGTTGCAGATACTTATACTACATTCTACAGAGCCATCAGAAACAATGAGGACTGAAGAAAGATCTAGCAAGAATAACTATACTGATGTCTCTAGTTTCTCAACAAATGCTGGGTGCATTAAGTCTAATTTCAAGAAATTAAAGAAGGAATGATTACTATAGGATAAATATGATGGGTTAAGAACATTCACGTAAGATTGTGAGAAAACAGCTGTTAAACCAAAACAAAATAACATGATGAGTAGAAGAGGCAGAAATGTCAGGCCAAGACCTTAAGATAGGAGAGCCCACTTGTGTTTGAGGGCAGGGAGAAAGGAATCGCTGTAATGAGAATGACTTAAACCATGATGAAGGAGAACAGTAAGCTTCAGAGTGAGATATCTCAAACTAGAAACCGGACACAAGCTAGATGCACGTGGGGGAATGACTGTCACAGTGAACAGGACCCAACATGAGGAGCTCAGCACCGAGGAAGAGATGGCTGGGAGCAGGAGGTTACCGGCACCTCTCCGCTAATTCACTGGCTTGGGAGAAAGCAGGAAGGAGAAGTCGGTTTGGGGCCGGGCCTCCGGCGAGAGCGACAAGCAATCGGAGGGAACCAACAGAACCGCCAGGGAGGAGCAACTGCCGAGGGCATGTTGGCCAGTGCAGTCCCGAGCCTTCTTAGAAACCACGCAAAGCTGGAAGGTGTCCTGGAAGCTGTTTCTCCCCTAACGATCTAAAGAAAGACGTGGGTAAAGTCACTTGAGGAATTATTTTGGATGGGGGGTTGATACTGAAGGTTTGTTTACAACCAGGTGTCTTCTGGAGTCTAGACTGATGGGTAAGCGCCACCAGAGTGTGCAAGTGGGAGGAGACGAGGTGGTCAGGGGAGCGAGATGATTGGGCGATGTGGGAGGGGGCGGGGTCAGGAGAGGGCGCGCCGTGGAGAAGCAGGTGCAATGGAGGTGCGGAAAGGGAAACTAGGGGGCAGAGCCGCTGGGCTGGTGAGGAGCCCCCCGTCTGAGGTCCCAGCGGTGGAAAAGGGGCATGCCGTGTGTACTTCTAGACCGGCGGTTCTCACCCTGGGGGTCGCGGCCCTTTGGGGGTCGCACGGCCCTTTCACGGGGGTCGCACGGCCCTTTCACGGGGGTCACCTAAGACCATCGGAAAACACGTATCAGATACTTACATGACGAGTCATAACAGCAGCAACATGACAGTGATGATGTAGCAACGAGAATGATGTTATGGGGGTCCCCACGACATGAGGAGCTGTATTACAGGGTCGCGACGTTAGGAGGCGCTCAGGACAGTCCCCACAGAGCAAGTGTTTAGCAAACCGGGAATCTGCCCGGGAATACACAAGTCAAGTGTGGGGAGCCCTACAGCACGGCAATTGGTTTGGAAAGTCAGTGAAGAGTCATTTGAGGGGCCTTGAGAGGTGAGACACAGGGCAGCTGGGCAGCGCTCGGAAGGATCTTCGCAAAAGCGGGGACTCCACTGAAAATGGCTGAGGAAATGCTGTTAAGTCGCAAAGGCCCGGGAAGAAATGGACATGGGGAGTGGGCTTCCGATGAGCAGAACTTCCCCAGTGTCAACCAGGAGGAAGAAAGAGGGGTGGGGGAAGGGTACAGGGCAGAGGGGGGACTGTACAAGGAGGAGATGAGCATGAAAAGTTTGTACTGGAAAAGACGAGAAGTTTCTGTCTCATCAAGACCTCTTACATGTCTCCTCTTCACAAGGAAGAGGGGTGTGGGGGGAGCATGTGTTTCTCAAAATCCCGGGCCTGAGTGTTGGTCGTCTGTCATCCCAAGAACCAAGAACTAAAGTCAGAGAGAAAGATCACAGAGGACATCATCACCTATGTGCCCTCTAAGGCCAAATACGTCTTCACAGAAGTTTGTCCTTGTGACTGGAAAGCCACCACAAAGAACATTTAACGTGGCCTTTTTGTCTATCATGATTTTTCTATCACCGCGCTCAAGCCTCGACTGCGCTGACGTTGTCACATGCCGTACTTGGCCGCGTCTCAGCCCGTGTGTAAGACAGCCCCTGCTTTTCCAACCCAACAGGGAGAAATCGATAGCACCCGCTTACTCCTGTATGTGAGACAACCCCCAACTTTTGGTCTAACAATTTAAGAAAAAAGTGCCATACACAGAAAAATAGAGTATTTGAGCTTGACCTGCTAATAGTCTAGATTATGTTTTCCACTCAAAAACGTTTATTACAATATATGGAAGTAGGAATATTCTGTTGAAATGCAGAAAAAGCGAAAACATCTTGCCACAGAATTCCTAAGAACATGAAAAATACATCTTGACCACCCCTCACATGGGCACCCGCCAGCCTCAGCGACAAATTCATCTCCTATGTCGTCTGAGAGGCTGTCCACCACCCTTGTATCTCCTGCTTTACTTTGAGGGTTGACTGGGCTACAGAACTTTTATTTCCTTATTCGTCTTCCCTGTCATCCGAAACCGAATGCTTTTAGGCTGCCTCGTAATGGAGTTCGTGAGCTGACACTGGAAGACGAGGGGCGATCTGCCTCTGGTGCACGTCACTGGCACATGGGGACCTGATGCCATGGCAGTTAAGTGAACATCGCAAAACCAGCTATGAACTCAGGGCCATCAGCAAAATATGCAGCCTTACCCCGGCCCTGCACGAGATGCGATAGAGTTAAAGGGCAGGCCGCTAAAACACGATCCTTCCCTGTCACAGATGTCTCCGTATCCTCCTTCGTACATTTTATAAAAACCACGTTCAGGTTTATGGAAAAGGGGGCATCAAGCGAGTTTTTAAAAATCGAGTTATATGGAAGAAAGAACAGCAACTAAGATTTCTGTGATTAATGTGATAACTTGCAGTCGGAAGTATTTAGTTTATCTGCACGCAGAAAATGAATATTAGAATATTCACACCCCAAGGCCACCAGAAAATGTAGATAACAGCTGTTGGTCTAAAAGGCGGTTTCATTATGCAGAAATTGGAATAAGCTTGTAATTATGAATTAAAGCTGGAGCAGTAGAAAAAATGTGGAGTAGGTTTCTTACCCCCAACATCGAAAACGTTTTCTGTTTTCGGAAACAAAGTGCTCACACCATTTCCTTCAATCAGCTTTCAAGTGCTATCAGCAATAGCAGACGCGTTCTCACTCACCTCAAAAAAATAAAAATGTGCAATAGAGCTTTCATGTACATTTCTTAATGAATTCTTTCCTTGAGCGGCTTCAAATAGCTTGCATTGAGTCCATATTCCAAGCTAAAAAAAAAAAAAAAAGCCCTACTTTAATATTTCTTTTAGACCTAAAGACACAGCTAATAAAAGGAAACAAGGTTTTAAAAAATGATTTTGGTTAATAACACGGGTTACAGTTTTTCACCTGCATGTATCATTATTCCTCCTCTGACACGATACCACTACAAAGGAAGGAAGTGTCTAGTTACAACATCAGATTAGCAAAATGCGGTATTATACCAAGAAAATGGTCTTCAAAATTAATTGCTGGAATTAGGAATACATTGGTAATGGCACTCTGATGGCAAAGCCGAACATAATCTGTTTCCACTGCCTGAGTGCTGGTCCACTGAGAATGGTGAGTTGGGTTTGAAACGATGGAAGAAAGATACCCACACGCACGTGGCACTAACAAGTGACGTGGAGCAGCGAAGGGCACACGGTGTGGCCTCCTGCCGCCGCTCTCCCACGGCTGCTCGATTACAGCCCCTTCAGAAGCCAGGTGATTGCCGAGAAGAACGAGACACTGCGCGTGAGTGATGGGAGCCGTGGCTGAGACACGCTTCCGCCTTAGTCTGACACGTTTCACTGAGCATTACAGAGCTCTTCAGAAATCCTTTCTGAGATTAAGTATTATTATCTCTTCTCAAAGACGAAGAAAAGGAACCATGGAAATCATGGCCTAGACCCAAGAGGAGCAATAACTGAGTATTACCAAAACAATAAATAAATAAATGGAAGATGAGAATCTTGTGTCCATTATCTGTTATTATACGACCTTTATAGGCTAAATCATGTGGCTCTGGGTACAGTGAGCCACCTTCCCACGCTACGTGGTCTCCTTTTCATACGAACACTCTTCCCCCTAACTCTACGACGTGCCCACAGAACCTGACTCTCTCCTCCGGCCCCCACCTCACCTCCTGGGTCACATGAGGACCAGGACCGAGCCCAGACCCGCACACAGAGGCTCTGCAGCGCTGCCCAGGCTCCCAGGCAGGGAGAAACCGTGACCCGGGTGATACCTTGCCACCACCAGAGTCACTGCTTTAGAGTAATCTGAACAGGACCGCTGAATCGGACGAGGAGCAAAAGAGAAGCTCGTCTTGGTTGGACTCGATGATTGATGGCTTTTAAAACCTGAACGGAGGAGTTCCTTGGTGGCGTAGTGGCTAGTCTTCGGCGGTCTCAACGCTGCGGCCTGGGTTCGATTCCCAGCCAGGGAACGACCCACAACTAACTAACTAAATAAAAATAAAACCTGCACGGTCCTGTGCTCTGTGTTCCCAGAGAGGGACTGGGGCAGCGATGTCACCGAGAACACCCCGCACAGTGAGAACAATCCCCCACTCCCCAGGGACACGTGCGAGGATTTGGTGTGGACACACAGGCCTCCAAATCCGTCCCCTAAACAAGTGACAAACACGGAAACAGTGGCCTTACATATTGGAGGGAAACCTGTTAAGTTTATTAACGATACATCGGCTCGCGCCTTGCTCAAAAATAAGAATTTCCTGCTTTCCTTAAGATGAAACACAAGACATTTTGAAAAGTGTAGTCAATTTAAAATCTGCTCTCATGTTCACTTGGATGAAATTATAATGCAAAAATCAGAATCTAAATTTCTTAGATCTAAAAACTATTATAACTGAGCCACCACCCAGCACAAAGAGGGTATATCCCGTTCCCAAAAAGCAGAGTAAAGAAACCATAAAATAGTTACCCTAATACTTTTGACTACTTAGATAACTGCGTTGATGTTTTAATTAGGAGTTTTGGGGGAGTATTAACAGCAATATAAATATATTTTTTAAATTCCTAGTTATATTGTGGCACTTTTTCCTAAGACACAATGTCGATATAAAGGTAGGAGACAGCATTAAAGAAATATGAATATTTTCTGAAGTGGATTTCTTTCCCCTTCCAAAGGCCAGCGTATAATTACACGGCAGGAACAGAATGCCATTCTTGTCCAGTTTCACGTAATTTTTAACAGAAAAATAGCAATAAAAACACCTTGAGAAATACTAACAGCATGAAGCCCTTCATGTGACCAGTGAGGTTTAACCTTTTCGAAAATACCATACAAATATTTATAACTCACATTAATAAATTTGAGGTAGGTAAACACCATCATCACCCTCTGATGAAGAACTAGAGCGTGTGGCCACGGTCCTGGCCTGAGGACTTGGGGGGCAGGGGCACAGCGTCTGATTTCTTAACTCCAGTAAGCAGCAGGAGAGTGCAGACAGGCTTCCGATGCCAGCCCTTCCCAAACCTGCGGTGGCGCGTGTGGGAGCCACTCTGACATGTGTTTGCCCCCCTGGAGCCCACCCACCTGCATTACAGCTGCGCACCTTGTCTGCAGACAGCATTTCCCCACAATCATCCTGCACGCGTTAATTGGGCCCCTTTGGGGGCAAGTATCATTTAAATATAGCAATATACTCAGAACCCTAAAATAATTTGATCTATAATAAATTCTTAAGCAAGGGAGGAAGACCAGCCTGGGGACCCCGGGAGGGGGAGACTGCCAGGGACCGAGTTGGAGATTCAGGAGGAGGCTGATGCGGAAGCTCCTTCCCTGGAGACCGTTAACAACAGAACAGACAGCCCGGGCATCACGGGGCGCAGGAGGCCCCCGGGACGTTGTTGTGGGAGAGCTTCACTGCACGTTTCCTTGGGCGTGATTTTTAAAAACGAAGTGGTAGGAGGGGAAGGACGGGAAGCCACCAGATTTCACCAGCCTCAATTTGCATATATGTATGCTGTGGTTAAGTGCCTCGTAACGTGATTTTTATACCTAGCAGTTGACAATGTTTTTTTTTTTTTTACTCTATTGACAGTTCATTTGTACTGTTAAGAAATTGTTCATCAAGTACACAGGACACGTTAATTCTATACGTGATTAAGGAGTTTTCAGCAACATTCTAAGCTTTTCAAAGCATGACCTTGGGCTGAGATGTCAGTTTTAGTTTTCTAATTAGATGTTAGTATTAGTTTTTATACTGCTGCCGTAATAAATTAGCATAAAGTTGATGTCTGAAAACAATGCATATTTATTAGCTTAGAGTTCTGGAGGTCAGGAGTCCGTCTGACACGGGTTTTACTGGACTAAACACCAAGGTGCTGGGAGGGCTGCCGTCCTTTCGGAAGGCCGCAGGGAAGCTCCCACTGCTTGCCCAGCTGTCAGCGATCATCACGTTCCTTGGCGGCAGACCTCGCCGCCACCTGCAAAGTCAGCGATGGCAAGTGGTGTCTTCCTCAGATCTGCAATTACTACTTCCCTCTTGCCTCCCCTCCTGCCTCTCTCCTCCAATGTTAAGAACCTTTGGGATTACATGAAGCCTGCCGGGATAATGTGGGATGAACTCCCTATTTGAAGGTCAGCTGATCATCACTCTCAATTCCAAACAGGAGTGTAGCTCCTCTTCGAAACACACTCCCAGGTTCCAAAGATGAGGATGCGAACTGCTGTGGGAAGCAAACCTCCTGTCTACGACACCCCCACCCCAAACCTAAACAACAAATTTATTATAAATTCCCCACAACGAGTTTAAATATCACTGGGAAACGTATATTCCCAAATTGGGTAAATAACTCCCAAACAATTTTCCTACTAAATTAGACGCTGATTATCTTTGTTTCATTGGTGGTACATATACCGTGTTATTTTCAAGCCCTTCATAGAAATGTGCAATAGACATAAAATGCAATAAATGGTCTTGTTTGAGCTAGATCCTACACCTTTAAGCACGATAGGGAACTTGGGTCAATATTATCTTTGTATCTGGGAAAGAGAGGCCCCTGACCTTGATCCCAGGTTTTTAAAAACCTTTTCTGGAACTTCTCTGGCCATGACCTTCCTGTGGGCAGAGGCCCTGGCTACTCAGTGTCCTCACCCCCCGACTTCTAGACCACCTTCTAGTCCTAGGGCCCCTGAGTGTCCCCGCTTATGTGGCCTAAAGCTCACATTTTGGATCCATGACCTCTTCCAACCCAAGGTTGCTACGTTATTAATATGCACACCCCCAGGTCTACCAGGTGCCAAAAGATTGGTGTTTGAAGTGTAAATGGAGTTTGGAATGCAGGCTGGCATGTCCACGCAAATGCGTGTAGGGCTTTGTGATGCATGACAACAGGACAGGACAGAAGACGGGACAGTGGTTACAGGCCAGAGGCCCTTGGCTAGCCTTCCTGGGCATCACATTGTAGCACAAGCTTCTAGGGGTTCTAGAATTCAAATTTCCATTTTGCCTGCCAGTTGTTATAACTTAACATTTGTCAAGGTAGGAGGATAGGACATATTTATTTGAGAGTTTGTTAGTTTGATTTATGACTTTTAAATATTTACAAACAGGGTGTGTAGACTTCCATTTGTAAACTCCAGCCTGGGGCCTTGAAAATGTCAGGGCGGTCTGTCTTTGATATCTCTGTTCTGACATTTTAATTCAAATTAAATTTGCACATCAATAAAACAATTTGCACATCTCAAAACAACAAAAAAAAGGTTTTCAGACATATACAAGAATGGAACTACTTTCCCTCATCTTAATTCAAATTATTCTCTGAGATTATCAAAATTTGTTCATTTTAGTTTTAAGAGCCTGGATGATTCTAGCTTCATTTTCTTATAACTACGAGAAAAAGCTAATTATTATTCATGTAGTTATCTGTGCAAATAAGGAATCTGAGTAAGTTTATTTTATAAAGGCTCTTCATAGAGGAGCTAAGAACAGAAAAGCTAAATAAGGCCACCCTAGGTAATGACAATGCATTTTCATTACTGTCTCACCAGCAGAATTATAAAATCTAGAGAATCCAGGAAACATCAAATTGGCATTCATACTTGTTCATTTAGTTCAGCGGGGAACTAAACTTTAATTTGGCAAAAAGTCTTTCCAGAAATGCAAATTCAAAGTCTTCTTACAAATTACAAATCTGAAAAGTCACAGGGGTGTGCCAGGACATGATGACCGAGAGCAAATAAATCTGTGTAAGCTGGTCTCACGGACTAACACCAGCGCTCATCTCAAACCGAGAGCCAGTATTGTTTTGAATGTGCTGCCTCAGTATAATTACACCTTGTACTCATGTGTATTCTTGGGAAATATAATCATTTCAAGTTGTTTTCTTATATTTCAACTCTCTTTGGCTAGGAACTCTGGAAAAAACCAAACATTTCTAATTTCTTATAGATTTCTTCTACTCATTATGGATAACAATGATATAAATTTGACAAGGTTCATCCTTTTTAGCTTGAGCCATTAAAAAATCAATCTTTGTTTTGTAGAAATGTGTGTGTGTGTGTGTGTGTGTGTGTGTATACACACATACTATTGGAGTGTTCTCTTTTGTAATATTATTTGAGTATGTCTTCTACCAAAGAATGTAGGCAATCTAATTACCTCCCAAAATGACTAAATCTTAGGAAGTATTTTACAAAATGTCATTCTTTACTTAATAAAAGGCTAGCCCTATATTTCATGAGCTTCCGTTCATCTGACAGTGCTGTGGTGTTTGTAATTGTGTATACAAAGCCATCAGTCTTCTAGAACCATCTTTAGCTGAGCGAGCCCCAAAGCATGGTCCATTCTGCTTAGATCTGATCAGCATCTTTATAGCTTATCAGCCTTGGGGTTCAATTTTGTTTTGGATGCTTTTATAAATGAGCGCAATCACTGGTGAATCTGTTCTTCCAGATTGCAAAGAGAAAAATAGAGAGAGGGACTTGACTAGATGACTGTGTCGTGGAGGATAAAGTGCAAGCACAGGCCCACCTAACGCAGTCTCGGGGATGCTCTGGTCTGGGGTCCATTTCCTGTTTTATTTCAGTAAAATTAGATGATTGTCTTACTTATTATTGTTTTTAAAGTTATGCTTAACCCTAGGCTAGGGGTATGATCGATGTGTTTTCTAATGAAATCAATTTATTCCAAAGTATTAGTTTTGTTTTCTTAAAAGGAAGGAAAGAATAAAAGGAGTCGCAGTAGACAGGAAGCGTGAGAACTATTTCGGGACTTCCTTCTTGTGGACAGGTTTATGATGCATTTCACACTTTTTAGCAGCTAGATTCAACAGGATGGTTGTTCTCGGGATCCACGACAGCTGCAGAAATCGCAGAAGCCAGGAGGAGGAAATGCGAATCATTGCAATGGCTTTGGCACTTACAAAACTTCCCCAGAAATGAGTCTACAATTATGTTCACCTCCACGAGAGGCCTTTTACGTCTATAGAACAATTTAATGTTCAAAATCTTTTGCTATGATCAAAAAAACATGGTACATTTAATATTTTAATAGGATAAACACAATTTCCGAAGGTCAGGCTATCAAAGGTGCAAGAAGATCTTTTTAGCCCGTTAAGCTTCCGAAAGACCATGAGGCTGTCAAAGTGCCTGACCAAGGACAGTTTTTCTGTGTCACCCTAGGACTTCAGAGGAGTGACCGAAACGTCAGCAAGCCAGGTCCACACGGTCCAGCTACGTGAACCCCCAGCTATTGTCCCCTGCACCGCAGGAGTGACGACTGACAGGCGTGAGCCCCAAAGGACAGGGAGCTGCACACGTTCTATCGACGCGTGCTGTGTGGGGCGTGACTGTCATGACCCGAGCGCTTCTGTCCCTCCACACTTCCTCTGGGGAAACCCCACGCTCCAAAGTGATGGTGTTGGGAGGTGGGAGGCAGCCGAGATTCCAGGGGCTCCGGAGACTGCAGCCTCCACGGAGAGAGCCGGTGGGAGTCCCAGGGAGCTCGCCCTGTGGCCCCGCAACCCTGCACGTGAGCAAGCCTGCTGCAGCCCGAGCCGGCCACGCTCCCCGTGGATCTCCCGCCCGAGCACTGAGGGAAGCACCTGCCTGCTCTCCACGGGCCACCTCGTTCACGGGGCTTCTGAGAGAGGAGCCCGAACGCGGAACGGGCGGCGACACCCATCCCTGAGACGACGGTGGGCGCACCTGTGTCCGGAGCCGTGCTCGCTGACGTGTGATCTGCCCCGGCGCCCCTCCCGGTGCTCGGCCCTCCCCGCAGCACCCGTCAGAACCGCGGCGGCCGCGCGTCTGCACCGTCTCCGCGCCGACAGGCTTGTCGGTTCTCTTCCGGCAGCTGCCGGGAAGCGAAGGACGCGAACGGCCGGGCACAAAGCAGCTCCCGGAGCCCAGAGACGGCCGGTGGGAGCCACAGAACCAGCCGCACCTACCGCCTCTCCGCTGGAACCCTGCACCTCAACCAACCTGCTGCGGAATTAAAACCCCGGACGGTGACATCTCTGCTGAGGCTGATCTCACTGCTGTCTCCATCGGCGACAGGTCCAGCGAGTCGGGCCCTGTGCACGCTGAACCTGCTGACGGCCTGGGCAAAGCCTTTGAACTTGCTGGTTTAAAGGACTTTGGCGAGGAAATTACACTGGGAAAAGGCCAAAAAAGACTGAGTCTCGAGAACACTGTGGGCTCAACGCCTGCCTTGTGAAGTCACTCAGCACGAGTTAAACAAAAGTGTTTGAGGATGTGATGGAGGCCGAGTAGTCAGCAAGGATGGAACGCGTGAAGCACGGCTTCTGCCGAACTGAGGACCAGCTGATGCAGAGAAGACACCAGAAGACAAGCAGAGAGCAGAGACGGGTGGACGATCCACTGTCCTGTGTAAAGATGGAGAGAACCTGTGTAAAGTCAAGGTTCTAGAGGCAGAAGGAAGAGCACGTGGAGAGGTGAATCAAAAACTCTGGTTTGAGGCAACCTCTCCTACAGGGCAACAGAAGTCACCCCTCAGGACGGGCTGGAGAAGGCCGCCCCCTTTGGCAAAGTGCCCAGAACCCAATGGCACATCTAAAGGGTATGCATGAACGGAATTTGCTTCATTTGAGAACGCTAAAGAAACATCTGGTACACTGCTGGTGGGAGTGCAAACTGGTACAACCACTGTGGAAGGCAGTGTGGAGGTTCCTCAGAAAATTGGGAATGGAGCTACCATTTGACCCAGCAATCCCCCTTCTGGGGATCTACCCAAAGAACTTGAAAACCTTTGTCCGCAAAGACTTATGTACCCCAATGTTCATTGCAGCACTGTTCACAGTGG
>PVJL010012422.1:0-37337 GCA_004026885.1 Lyroderma lyra | reverse complement strand
ACTGAACCCCCATTTTTAGTTCTTATGACCATTAAAATGAATAATTATTATATATTTCCTTCTGCTTGCTTTGGATTGAGTTTACTCTCACTTTTCTTTCTTTTCCTCAGAATGGATAATCTCAATTGATCCATCTTTAAATTTGTTGATTCTTCACTTATTAAAATCTGCTGTTGAGGGAGGGGAGAAAGGGGAGGGGCGGGAGAGGAGGGGGGGAAGCCAAACACAAGGTGATGGAAAGAGAAGTCACACCAGGCGGCGAACCCACCATACATCAAGTCGACAATGCACCGTAGAACTGCACGCCCGAAACCCATGCAACCCCCGCCAACAGATGCCACCCCAACAAGTCCAACAACAAAAATGAATCAAAAAAAAAATCTGCTGTTGAATCCGGCAACAAAATGACAATGTGAGAGGGACCTCTAAAAAACTCCTCTGGAGATTACAACTAATAAAACACCTATTCCTCAACCAGGGACCCACTACACAATGCAAAATCACAGCTAAGAAACCCACTCTTCATATTAAGGTACCTGAGGACGGGCAGAGAGTTGAACAAAGGAGAAATAAAAGGGTGAAATTAATTTTAAAAGTGCATGTGCATCACTTCTTTTTAAAAACATTCCAAACACCATCATAATTTTTCTTAAAATTGAGAGAGGGTAAAAGTGCATGTTGAACAATTTCTGATAAGTTAGCTTTTTTATGATAGAAAAGGTAAAAAGTAATAAATTATTTTTTGGTTTAAAAATAATAAAACAGTGCAGTGATACTAAATATATTCTAAGTTACTCAATATATTTTAATTGCCCTTGTCTTTATCTGATTTGCTCAGAAAACAAAGATGGGATCAAATAGTTTAAAAATGGGTTATGGCGGATGATAGGCAGAGATGAAGTTGTGATACAAATGTGAAAGAGTGATAGAGGAGAGAGAAGAAGAATTAGGTTAATGTAAGGGGATATGGGGTAAGAGTGTAATTGCATGCTTAGGAGGGTGAAGCCTGAAGAGAAAGAATGTTGGCAATGAAAATTTAGAAGAAAAAGGCAAAAAAGGTTTTGGGGGGCTTTCAAAAGAAAAAGAGCAGTTCCAGGAGGTTTGGAGGATATCTTGGAGGGATAGAGAAAGAAAGAGAAAAAAAAGTGGATGGCTAAAAATGATCTGGAGAAAGAGAAAACTGGATGGTTGGAGAGAAGATTGTTTAGAGACAGAAGGTTGGCAGAAAGGGGTTAGAGCAAAAGTCAAGTGGAATGGATGTGTTGTAGGAAGGAGTGCGACTCCAAGAATATGGGATGGCACAGCAAATGTAGAGGCTAGGGGAGTGGACTCTTATAGGACATCAAAACTGCATAGAAAACAGCTGCGGTTTATCGAGGGCTAATTTTCTCTCAAAGAATTATTGACTGGGTGACCCATCTGTGCCATTGAGGCAAGCTGAGGTAACATAATTCATGTCAACTCATCTCTCACATCACAGAGCACTCCAGTAGAGGACTTACATGCCCTGGGCATGGCTAATTTAAGTTTGGCGGAAAGGTAACTGAGGAGACTCCCAAAAGTGAGGGAGCAGGCAGGAAATGTGGATTTTGGTGACTGCTTGGTCAATTAATCAACCTGGAACAATAGTGTAAATAGGGTTCTTTTGAACATACAGGATAGGAGTGAAATTGTAATCCCTTCTGCCTTACAGGTGTCTGGTAACTGTGCTGATTTTCCAGGAGGTGCAATATGTTCACTCTCTGATCTTCCAATTTTAGGCAAATTCTATGTCTGTCCAATTCGTTGCAGGTCACTTTTGAGTTTTTGATTTCTTCATCTCTACTGGCAGCATGAGTAAATGTCTGTAATTAAAGAGTTTACCAAGATATGGCAGCAGACTTTATTCATCAGAAAACATTTAATTTTTTAAATTATTTTTTAAATTTACTTTTTAAAATTAATTTTTATTTTTAGACTTATTGGGGTGACATCTGTTAGCAAGGATTATGTAGGTTTCAGGCATAAAATTCTACAGTGTATTGTCAACTTGTTGTATAATAAGCTCACCACCTAATGTGACTTCTCTTTCCATCACTGTATATTTAGCTTCCCCTTAAGAATTAAATTTATTGGGGTCATATTGATTAGTAACAATTACATATATCCCAGTTGTATAATTCTACATAACATCTTCTATGTGTTGTATTATGTGTCTATCATCCAGAGACATTTCTTTTTTAATCACCATATATTTGTGTCCCTGTCTCTTCTCTTCCACCACCCACCCCCTTACCCTCAGGTAACTACTAAATTATTGACTGTGTCCATGAGTTTTGTTTCTTTGTTGCTTTTGATTTTACATTACCAATCAAAGGAATTTTCTCCATCCCTTTCCCTTATATTATGTACTCTCCTATCCCTCATTCCATCTTAAAGAAGTTCCTCTAACATTCTTTGCAGTGCTTACTGGTTTGGTGGTGATGTATTTCTTTAACTGTTTTTTTTTTATCTGAGAAGCTCTTTATTTGTCCTCAATTTTGAATGCTAGCTTTGCTGAATACATTCTTCTTAGTGGATCCTTGGTTTTCATCACGTTGAATATTCTCTGCTAATTTCTTGTGGCCTGTAAAGTTTCTGGTGAGAAATCAGCTGAGAATAGAATGGGTGTTCCTTGATAAGTTACTACTTGTATTTCTCTTGCTGTGTTTAGAGTTTTCTCTTTCCCTTTAATTATTGATATTCTAATTATGATGTGTCCTGGTGTGTTCCTATTTGGTATCAACTTGTTTGGGATTCTCTGTGCACTTTGAACTTGTAACTCCATTTTTTTCACCAGGTTAACATTTTTTTCAGTCATTATTTCTTCAAATAATTTATTGATCCCTTGCTTTTCCTCTGTCCCTTCTGTCACACCTATGATTCTGATAGTTTTATGTTTGATATAGTCTCAAAAGAATCTCAATCCATTCTCATTTTGGGGGATATTATTTTCAAACTGTTCTAGCTTGGTGTTTTATGCTGGCTTTTCCTGCAAACCACGGCTTTGTGCTTCTATTTTATTTAGTTTAGTGACTTTTATTCCATTCTTCATTTCAGTTACTGTAGTTGTTATCTCTGTTTGGTCATTTATAATAGTTTGTAAGTCCTCTCTAATGTTTGCTATCTCTCTGTTCAAATTATAATTTAGTTCCTTAAGCATTTTTATAATCATTGCTTTAAGCTCTCTCTGTTTTTGATAGGTCATCTGTACCCATCTCTTTGAGTTCCCTTTCTCTGGTTTCTCGTTTGGCAGCCTCTGTGGACCCTCACTGCTGCAGTTTCTTTGGTGTTTGATGCTGATACTGGGTGGGCAGAGGTCTGTGGTGGAGGGCATTTGTGGCTTTGTTTACTTCCTGTGGCTCCAGAGATCATGCAGGAAGTTTGGATATGTTTGTGCCTTTATGTTCTCAGTTTGTCCCATGTGTGGATTCTGCCCTTTACCTTAGGGTCAGCTGTCATGTATGCTGTTCTTTCAGGTTGTCCCAGTTGTGGGGCAAGAATGGCTCATGCTGCCCTCTCTCTCCTTCTTCGTGGCCTGAGCATTTACGCTGCAGTTTCTCACAACCCCTCCTTTGGGAACCAGAGTGAAGTCCAGCCTCGGTGATTTGTGGCCCAGTCTGCATCTCTTGGGCTCAAAGTGTTTGTGGTATCTCTTGTTCCTGCCTCTGGGTCACCTTTCCTGTGTCCTGTGGACTGAATGAAGTCCAGAGTGCTTTTCTGCTATCTTCTTTCTCTGTCCTCCCACAGCGGTAGAGTCCAAACAGGGACCTCTGTGGCAAAGTCCACGTTTTTCCATTTTTGTTTGTTTGTTTGTTTGTTTAAACCTCTGCCCACCTGCAGGTACCTTAATGTGATGAGTGAGTTTTTTTTAACTGAAATTGTGCACTGTGTAGAGGGTACTTGGTTGAAGTATAGGTGTTTTATTAACTGTAATCTCCAGAGGAGTTTTTGGAGGCTCTGCTCACACAGCCATTTTGTGGCTATTTCTCCCATGTAAAATTTTTAGAGCCTACCAGAGTTTTTATTTTTAAAAATTTCCTAGAACCAAAGTGAAAAGACACAGAGAATTATTATTCCATAGAATAATGACAGCAAAATCCAACTTTTTTGGAATTTTCAAGCACCAATATGAATACTGTTTTGTATAACAACCAAGTGTTATGTCCTATTTATAACTTAAACGTAACATTTCACAAGAGGTAACTTTAAACTGTAGAAGTTCAGGTGTCTGCAAAGAGACAACTGAGAGAAAACCTTTCAAAATTAGCTTTTTCTCACTAAATAATAAATGACATATTATTCTTATGAATATTTTCAGTTTTTAATTTTATCAAGAATTTTTTTCAAGGCGATGACAAGATTTTATATGCTTGAATCATAAATATCATGTCTACTTCTGAAAGTGCTGAGGATTTAAAAAGATAATGCATCAAAGGGCACCTAGTAATCATGGGATGTCAAAAGAGATGTTGCAGAGGTAAGATGTAATGGTTTGATATTTCTCCTGAGGGAAGTATCAAGATCAGATTTGCATTTAATAATGATCTTCTAAACAAATAAAAGATTTGAAAGCATTTCCCACTAGCAAGGAGGCCAGATGTGGGTTGAGATACCTGAACGAAGAGATTGAGAATGTGACAGACTGAAGCAGTTGGGATGTAGCCAATGATTAGATTTGAAAATGAAAAAGAGCTTGTCAAGTGCCAGCAGCATGAAGACTGTTACCAAACACTATTCTCTTCTTCCAGTCACATACATCAGGTTTTTTCACATAGCAGTGGCCATGTAACTTCTCCAGGATAGTAAAAAGTAAGATGAATATTAGGTGGAAACTTTAAAAGCCAGTCACATATCACAGAAACTGAATGAAAGGTGGTGACTTTTTCAACATGGGGCCTGTAGTAAGAAGAACATAAAAGCCTCAGAAAGTAATTATTTATTTTCAAAACCACATTGAACATGAACCTACATCAAGCAGGTGAACAGAGCTTTACTTTATCATCTGCTGAGTTGGTAGTTGTTACTATAGCATAATTTAATTATCCTCACTGACACTAGAAACTTGTCTTATTGGGTAGTACTACTACAGATACAAGATTACATAAAAAACATAGGGGAAAAGAATGTTTAACTGTTTTTCAGTAGAAACAATGGGTGAATATTTATAAAAGGGCAGAATTTAAATAGGCACTAGGGAAGTTATATTTCTTATGTTATAAGAATTGATACTATATATTTATTTTTTATGTAAAGGGTTTCAAAAGATAACTGTCAGCTTGCTTATTCCTTTCTAGAACACATGAGAGAAAGAATTTTCATCAAGAATAGGTAAGACCAAGGAGATACACCTTCTTTCACCTACTAACATTTTACAATCAGATTTTGCCTTTAAAGTGTGAATGCCACTACCTTCACTAATAATAATAATTGCTAACAATTATTGAGTATTGATTATGTGCCAGCAAAAATAATAATGCCCTCAATGCTGTAGCTTATTTATCACTCATAACTTGGCATGGACTAATTAAGAACTGTCTATTCCTTCATCAACTGCATGAAGATGCACACTCACTGAAAAGTTTTAGTGCACTACAAGGACTGAAGAGTCTAGAGGTGTGTATAAAAAATATGCTTGCCGGGCACAGGTTACCTTTCCTATTTCGTTTTATTAACTATGTAATTTCAAAATGAAGTTCTAAAAAATACAACAGAATTCTCCCACTTTACATTGTATTAAAACAAATTATTTGACAAAGAAAAGGCCTATTACCATTAGAAAAATTAAAACTATGGAGTCTACAGCTATTAGCCCAACTTTTTACATTAACACTCTTTTTAGCTTCATGTCCTCAAAAACTAGAGTAAAAACCCTGGAACACTCTCTTCAGCTTCATGTTATAAAAAAACTAGATTTAAAACCTTGGTAGAGAAATCTAGGAACATAAAGCATTCCTTTCTATTTATTTGCAACAGTTTATGTCAGTGTGGATCTGTCTACTCTGAGACTTGCTTTAAAGCAATTGTTGCAATGTAGCCATTTAAAAAACAGCTGCTTCTTTGCAACAGTGGTTGCACTATAGTTATTTGAAGTAGTGTGGCTGCATTACAGCAGTGATCACACAGCAATGGTTCACAATAGTGCAGCTGCATCTACTCTGAAATAATTTGCTTTACAGCAGTGATCACACTACAGCCATTTGAAGCAGTGCTGCTGTGTTATGACAGTGGTTGCACTGAAATGGATTACAGCAGAGTGGCTGAGTTCACGTTGAGAAAACTTGCTTTATAGTAAGGTCACACTCCAGATGTTAATGGCTGTATGGCAACTTTATGGCAGTGTTCACACTGTAATTGTTTATGTCAGTGGGGCTGTGTCTATACTGAGGGGACTTGCTTTACAGCAGCGGTCACACTGCAGACATTTACAACATTGCAGCTGCTTTATGGAAGTAGTTACACTGCAGTCATCTATGACAGTGATTATAATGCAATGGTTTATAGCAGTGCAGCTACATCTACTTTAAGAAGCATGGGGAGTTCCCTGGTGGCGTAGTGGCTAAGCTTCAGCACTCTCAATGCGGCTAACTGGGTTTGATCCCCAGCCAGGGAACTAAAAAACAAACAAACAAACAAACAAACAAACAAACAAAAATGCTTGGTTCATGACAATGGTCACTGCAGATACTTATGGGAATGAGGCTGCTTTATGGTTGCATTGCAGTGGTTTATGACCGGATGATGTTTCTACTCTGAGGCAACTTGTTTTATGGCAATGGTAACACAGCAATCATTTATGGCAGTGCAGCTGCTTTACAACATTGGTCACACTGCAGCTGATTCTGGCAGTGCAAATGCTTTATAGCAGTGGTCACAATCAGCCTTTTATGGCAGTGGTCACAGTGCAACATTTTATGAAAATGTGGCTGTGTCTACTCTAAGAAAATTTGTTTTATGTCAGTAGTCAATTACAGTTCTGCTGCTGGTTTATGACAGTGAACACACTGCAATTGTTGATGGCAGTCCAGTATCATGTATACTGAGGGTATTTGCTTTAAGGCAGTGCTTGCACTACTGCTGTTTATAGCAATGTGGCTGCTTTATGATAGTTGTTGCACTGCAGCTGTTTACAGCAGTGCAGCTGCTTTTACAGCAGTGGTCCCAGTTACACTGCAGCATTTATGGCAATGTGGCTGTGACTATTCTGAGGGGACTTGCTTTACTGCAGAGATCTCACTGCAACAGTTTATAGCAGTGCTGCTGCCTACAGCAGTGGTCAGACTATAGCCATTTCTGACAATGAGGCTGCTTTACAGCAGTTACCACATTGTAGCAGTATAAAGCAGTGCAGATCTTATACAGCAGTGGTCATACTATAGCTGTTCACAATATTTTTGCTACTTTACTGCAATGGTCACATTTCAGCTGTTTGTGAAAGAGGCTGCTTTATAACATTGGTCACAGTGCAGCAGTTTACAATGGCGTTGCTGCATTTATGTTGATGAGACCTACTTTAAGACAGTGGTCACAGTATAGCTGTTTATCAGTTCTGCTGCTTTGAAGCAATGGGTCTCACTGCAGCCATTTATGGCAGTGCAGCTGCTTTATGGAAATGGTAATGCCATAGAAATGTATGGCAGTGAGGCTTCTTTATGACAGAAATGCACTGCAACAGTTTAAAGTAGTGCAGTAGCATTTACTCTGAGGGACTTGCAATATATCAGTAGTGGCTATGCAGCCATTTATGGCAGTGTAGCTGTTTTACCAAAGTGATCCAACAAAAGCATTTACAACAATTCAGCTGCAACTTCTTTGAAGACACTTGCTTTACAAAAGTGATTGCATTGCAACCATTTAGGGTGGTGTGGATGTTTTAAGCAGTAATCGTACTGTACCTGTTTATGGAAGTGTGGCAGCATCTACTCTGACAGAAACTACTCTATACTAGTGGTTGCACTGGAGCCATTTACAGTCATTTGGGTGATTTATGGCAGTAGGTGCCTTGAAGTCATTTACAGCAGTATGCCTACATGATGACAGTGTTCACAGTGTATGATTTATATCAAACCAACTGTATCTCCTATTACAGAAATTGAGTTATGGCAGAGGACACACTACAGACATTTATGGCAGAGTGTCTCTTTAAAGCAGTGGTAAACTTACAGCCCTATACAGGAGAGAGGCTATTTTATAAAGCAGTGCCACTGCAGCCATTCACAGCACTGTGGCTGAAATTACTCTGAAACAATTTACTTTAAAGCAGCAAAAACATATCAGAAAAATTTTAAGTGTATCAGCACAGGGCTAAACAAAGGAATGAAAAAAATATAGGTTTCTTAGCTTAAGGAAAATTAGCTTGAGGGCAGCTAGTGCATTTTGCTTTGTGGCAGCAGTAGTAACTCCCTGTGGCTTTGAGTGAGTAAGGAAGCCAACAAGGATTACTCCAGGGCAGAATTAAGACAAAGTACAAGACAGCAAACTGAAAAGCCTGTCTCTACCTGTGGCGTGCCCTTAAACCCTAGGACAAAAGTCCAAAAACAGAACCATACACACTGAGTACACACAAAAATATGGGCCTGACACAGAGATTCTTATCTCTCATTAGGGATACAAGGAGGTGATGTAAGAACCATAAGATTTTTTAAATTTTAGAGGCCCATTCAAAACACCATAGGATACAGCAAGCCACCGACCACATTGCCCCATGGGCTCCCCCCCTAATCAGCCTGACTGGGTTGGGTCCAGGACCTGGCCAGTTTGAAAGGGAACATGATGTGGGCCAAGAGGCCCATGGGTCTCTTTGGAAACTTGGTCACCCGCCCGGAGCAGGCCAATCTGAAAAGGCGACCAGGCAGCGGCCTGGGAGATCTCAGGATGCCAGAGCCCCTGAGTATTTTCACACATGGGGGGTGGCCTGGAGAGGGGTTGGTGGTGGGTAAAGCCTGTGTTACCTACAGCGTGGCTTGGGGTGTGGCAGTCCGGGGCTCTGAGGGGCTCGCCATGGTCCCTAGCCTGGCCCCAATGCAAGCCAACCCACCTGACTGCTGCTTTTCCAGGAGGGGACAGTGCGGGGCATGTTAGGCTGAGGACGTGGTACCGGCGCCTCTGGCTTGAGCACAGTTGAGTGTGCGCCCATCATCTGTACACACAGCAGGACAGGGCGTGGGCTCGGGGTCCCCACTGGCAGGAGAGTGGGCCAGCTGGCTTGGTCGTGAGGCATGTCAGGCAGGTTCTTAAGGGTCTCGAGGTCAGGCTCACTCGTCTACAGCCATTTCACCCTGAACACGCCCATTCTCATCTGATCTCGGAAGCTAAGCAGGGTCTGGCTTGCGATCCTGCCAGAGTTGCCAGCACCACGACATCTCTGCACCACGCGCCACACCGTCCCCTCTTGGAGCAGCAACAAAGGGGCAGGTCAGCATGCACCGAGTCTGGGGCCAGTGGCATGGCCAGAGCTGGGGCCAGGGAGAGTCCCACAGAAATCTGGACTGCAACACCCTAAGTCACGCTAATGGCATCCCAGGCTTTCCCCATCACCAACCCCTCTCCAGCCCACCCCACGAGTGTGAAAGTAATCTGGGGCTCTGGCATCCCAAGATCTTTCAGGCCTCTGCCCATTTGCCTTGCTGGACCCACCTGCTCTAGGCAGGCAACCGAAGTTCCAAAGAGACGTGCGAGCTTCTCTGCTTCTATCATGTTCTCTGTAAAATTAGCCAGGTCCTGAACCCAGCACAGATTATGGTGCTCCCTCTGCCTAGTTCCTGATTCTAACTTTGACCGAAGCTCCTGGGGGGCTCCAGTGGCCCAAAGTCACATGAAGCCACCAGTGCCATCGGAAGGTAAGAACTCTGCTCATCTCCCAAGAGCCCTTCCCCGAAATCCTTGTCCCTCACTTGTCACCTTGTCACACAGCCCCTGATCAGGTCCACAGCTGCAAATCACACATCTTCGATGTGAATCTACAGGCAGGACAACATGAGATAAAGAGTGAGAGAGACAAACAGAAACAGAAAGAGAAACAGAGAAGAAAGAAACACCCAGAGACAGCACACATACAGACTCAGTGGGAGAGAGGGAGGAAAGGAGGGTGGAGGAAGATTCAAAGGGATGGAGGGATGGAGAAACGGAGAAGGGACAGAAGGAGAGACAGAGAGAGGAAGGGAGGTCTCATGTGCACTGCGGCTAGATCGAGAACCTAGGAGGCAGGTCAAAGAGTGATAGGAAACCCGGCAGAGACACACAAACTCGAAATCAGCATGGGAGAGACACGCTGAGTTTGTGCTGGAGAGGCAGCTTTCACAGTGCAGGGTTGTCCAGAAGATGCTGGGCAGTTGCCAGAGGGCAGTGTGCCCAGCAAACTCTCATGCCCCCCGCTGACTGGCTGTCACTGAGGTGCTTCAGAACTGGCATCCAGAATTTCAAATATCCCATGGTGCTCCCAGTGCTGCATGGTAACCCACCCAAGAGACAAGCGTCCCAGCGGCAGGTCCCCTGTTTGTGAGACTTCTGGGTGTGTATGATTCTGTGTATGTCCTGGAGCTTGAGGACACTTGCTGGACACAGACAGCTTTCTTTGTCCACTGGCTGGATCTCTCTCCTGGTTGGTGCCATCTCCTCTCCCAAGTGTGCAGGCTGACCACGGACACATTTGTAGCACCAGGCTCTGGGAGTAGGTCAGGGTCTGGGAGCTAGCCAGCAAAAATGGGGGCTTGTTTTCCGAGGCAGGTGGGTGTGACAAACCGATGACGCCAAGGTTAAAGAGCAAGCCAAAAATGTTTCTCAGGTCCAGGGAGAAGAGGCAGATGGCAGTTGCAAGGGCTTGGCCATCTGGTAAGAAGTATGTTAATTCCATGGCTGGAAAATGCCCACAGAAGCTGGAGGAAGAGGGAGAAATCAAGGCAAGCAGGGGTGCGCGGGTGCAGGATAGTGGTGATGTGTCAGGAATGGGTTCAGGGTAGTGGCGTTGTGAGTTGCTGTGGGCTGAAAAAAGGCTGGCATGAAGGCAAGGAGTTAACTGGCCTGAGCCCAACCTGGCCGTCCTCTGGGGGTGGCAGACTCTGCTCGCTGAAAATGCAGGGTGGAGTGTCGCCGGTGGGGGGCAAGCCCTGACCTCAGAGAAAAAACACCAACACAGGTGATGCACAGGGCATGAGGAATAAGAGGAGTTGGGAGTGAGCCTCAACATGGTCAGTGTCAAAAAACGAACAAAGCAACCAGAAGAGCAGAGCCACCAGGAGAGACAAAAGCCTACAGAATCTGGTATTCCCAGGCTGTCTCCTATCCAAGTACTAACAAGGCCTGACCTTGCTTAGCTCTAGAGATCAGATGAGATCTGGCGTGTTCAGGGTGGGATGGCCATAGAGGAGCAAGCCTGCCACCAGGAACCTTAAGAATTTGCCCGACATGCCTGACAACAAAGCCAGCCGGCCCACACGCCTGCCAGTGGGAAACCTGAGCCCACACACTGTCTTGTGCCTGTGAACCTCCACACTCAGTGGAGATGCAGGCACGTGCTCGCTTGCGCTCCAGCCAGATGAGCTGGCACAATGTCCTCTGTGTATCATGTTCCACAATGTCTGCTCCTGTAGAAGCGGCGGGTGGGCATGCCACTGTTCCTTGGTGTCAGGGCCGGGGCGAGCCATGCAGAGCCCCAGATTGCCACACCCTGAGCTACGGTGAAGACAACACAGGCTTTCCCAACCACAAAATCCCCTCCAGCTTACACCCTGGGTGTGAAATTACTCTGGGGCTCTGGCATCTCGGGACATCCCAGACTGCTGCCCTCTGGCTTTCTAGACACCCCTGCTCCGGGTGGGCAACTGAGGTTCCAAAGAGATGCATGGGCCTCTCGACCCCTAGTGTGTTCTCTGTAAAATCAGCCAGGTCCTGGACCCAGCACAGTCCTCGGCCCAGTCCCTGATTCTAACCCTAGCCTATGCTCCTTGGGGGCTCCAGTGTCCCAGAACCACATGGAGCCACCAGTGCCACAGGAAGGCGAGAGCTCTGCTCATCCCTTAAGAGACCTTCCCCAGAAGGCTTGCCCCATACATGTAACCTCGTCACCCTCCCCTTGATTAGGTCCCCGGCTGCAAATCACCCTTCTTAGCTGAGGATCTACAGGTGGGATGACATGAAAGAAAGGATGAGATAGACAATCAGAAACAGAAACAGAGAAAAAAGAAACACACAGAGACTCAGGTTGAGAGAGGGAGCAAAGAAGTGGGGAGGGAGGTTTGAAGCGAAGCAGTGATGGAGAAATGGAAAAGGAATGGAAGGAGAGATTGAGGGAGGCAGGGAGGCTTCATGTGCACTGCAGCGAGATCTAGCGCCTAGTTAGCAGGTCACAGAGTGACAGAAAATCACACAGGGACACACAGCCTGGGACTCTGCCTGGGAGAGACACCCTGAGGCTGTGCTGGAGAGACAGATTTCACAGCACAGGGTTGTCCAGCAGATGCTGGGCAGAGGCCAGAGGGCAGTGTGACTCACACACTCTCACGCACCCCAATGGCTGGCTGTCACTGAGGGGATTCGGAAGGGGCATCCGGAATTTCAAAAATCCCATGGTGCTCCCAGCACTGCCCGGCGACCCTCTGGACAAGTGTCCCAGGGGCAGGTCCCCTGTTTGTGTGCCTTCTGGGTCTGTAAGATTCTGTGTGTGTCCTGGAGCTCAAGGGCACTTGTCAGACACTCACAGTGTTCTTTGTCCACGGGTTGGCTCTCCCTCCTGCTTGGTACCAGCTCCTCTCTCATGTGTGTGGGCTGACCACGGCCAAATGCCTGAAGCACGGCTCTGAAAGGAGGTCAGCTTCTGGGTCGAGCCAGCCTAAATGGGGGCCTGCTCTGTGGGGAGTGTTGGTGGGCCTGTCCGGTGACCCCGAGGTGAGAGAGCAAGCCAAGAACCTGTCTCGGGGCACAGGGGCAGAGGCAGATGGCCGTCACAAGGGCTTGACTCTCTGGTACAAGCGACAGAAATTTTCTTGGCTGGAGAATGCTCCCAGAGACTGGAGGAAGAGGGGAATATAGAGGCAACCAGGGGAGCGCAGGCACAGGCAGGCGGATTCATTTCCTGGCGTGTGTTCGGGGTGAGGTACAGTGAATGCCTGTGGGCTGGAAGACAGGGACCCAACCGGCCTGAGTTGAACCTGGTAGCCCTCTGGGTGTGGCAGACACTGCCCGCTGGAAATGCAGGCTGGAGTGTCGCCGGCTAGCTGCGGGCCCTGATCTCAGAAAGGAACCACCACCACAGGGGATGCACAGGGCATTAGGGCCAGGAGGCATTGGAAGCCTGCCTCACGGGCATTGCGTCGAAAAACAAAGGAAACAAAGCAACCAGAAGAGCAGAGCCACCATGAGAGGCAAAACCCTACAGCACCCGATATTCCCAGGCTGTCTCCCATCCAAGTACTAACCAGGCCCGACCCTGCTTAACTCCCAATATCAGACGAGATCGGGCATGTTCAGGGTGGTATGGTCATAGACCAGCAAGCCTGCCGCGGGGATTATTATGATCCTGCCTGACACGCCTCACAACCAAGCCAGCTGGCCCATGGGCCTGCCAGTGGAAAGCTTGAGACCACGCGCTGTCCTGCACGTGCGTGCCTCCGGACTCGGTGGAGATGGTGTGCACGCACTTGCCTGTGCTCTAGCCAGAGGGGCCGGCACCAGGTTCTCCGTGCACCACACCCACTACCGGCCCCTCTTGGAGAAGCAGACTGGGGTGTGTTAGGGCCAGGTCCGGGACCTGGGCTGGGGCCAGGACCAAAGCAAGTCCCGCTGAACCCTAGACGTTTACATCCCAAGCCACACTGAAGGCGATACAGGTTTTCCCCATCACCAACTCCCCTCAAGCCCACCTTCCGGTTGTGAAAGTTCTCCTGGGCTCTGGCATCCTGGACCTAACAGGCCGCTGCCCGCTTGCCTTGCCAGACGCGACTTCTTTGGGCGGGCGACCGAGGTTCCAAAGAGATGTGCGGGCGTTTCGGCCCATATCGTGTTATCTGTAAAAGTGCCAGGTATTGGACCCGGCCCAGTTCCTGATTGTAAACCGGTCTGGTGCTCATGGGAGTTTCGAGTATCCCAAAGCGACATGGAGCCTCCTGTGCCACAGGAAGGCGACAGCTGTGCTCATCCCCCAATATCTCTTCCCAGAAATCCTTGCCCCTCACTTATCACCTGGTCACCCAGCCCTCAATCAGGTCTCAGGCTGCAAATCACCCTTCTTCACTGTGGATCTACAGGTGGGACAACATGAGAGAGAGGGTGAGAGAGACTGAAACAGAAACAGAAAGAGAGAAGAAAGAAGCACACAGATACAGCCACACAAACTGACTCAGGGGGAGAGAGGGAGGAAAGCATAGGGGAGGGATGTTCGTGGGAATGAAGGAACTGAGAAATGGAGAAGGAACGGAGGGAAAGACAGCCAGAGAGAGGGAAGCTGTGTGTGTGCTGCGGCTAGAGCCAGCGCCCAGCAGGCAGGTCACAGTGCGACAGAGGACCGGTCAGAGACATACAAACTGGGACTCAGCCTGGGAGAGACACCCTGAGGCTGTGCTGCAGAGGCAGTGTTCTCAGCGCAGGGTTGTCCAGCAGACGCTAGGCAGAGGCCAGAGGGGAAGTGTGCCTCGCATCCTTTTCCGCTTCCGCTGGCAGTATGTCACTGAGGGTTTGGGGAACATGCTGCCAGAATTTCTAAAATTCCACGGTGCTCCCATCGTTGCCTGGGAAAACGTCTGGGAGACAAGCGTCCCAGGGGCATGTCCCCTGTTTTTGTGCCCCTGGACCTGTATGATTCTGTGTGTGTTCTGGAGTTTGAGTGCTTTAGCTGGGAAGAGAAAGATTTCTCCATCTGCAGGATGGCTCTTTCTCCTGGTTTGGGCCAGCTCCTCTCCTGAGTGTATGGGCTGACCATGGCAGGCTCGGTGCACCCGTTTCTGGAAGGAGATCAGCGTCCAAAAGTGTGCCAGCAGAAATGGAGACCTGCTTTGCAGGGCAGTTGGGTGGGTCTTTCTGATGAACCCGATGTGGGAGGGCAACCCAAGAATGTGTGTCACGGCCTGGGGGCATAGGCAGAAAGCAGTCTTCAGGGCTTGGCCCTCCCGAACGCAGGACAGGAATTCCCTATGCAGGAGAATGTCCCCAGAGGCTCGAGGAAAAAGGTGAAAATGAGATGAGCAGGGGAAGCCTGGTATGGACAGGCAGCTTTGTGTCTGGGCATTCATTCGAGGTAGTGGTGATGTGAGTGGCCATGGGCTGAAAAAAGGGTGGTGTGAAGGCAGGGATGCGGCTGGCCTGAGCCTGACCTGGCAGTCCTCTGGGGGTGAAAGACTCTGCCAACTGGAAATACAGTGTGGAGTGTCGCCAGTGGGCGACCTGCCCTTAACTCAGAGAGGAATGACCACCGCAGGTGATGCACAGGGAGTGAGCACCAGGAGGTGTTGGAAGCAGGCCTTCTTGGGTTTGGCATCAAAAAACGAATGAAACACAGTAACCAGAAGAGCAGAGTCACAAGGAGAGGCAAAAGCCTACAGCTCCCAGTATTCCCAGGCTGTCTCCCATCCAAATATTAACCAGGCCCGACCCTGCTTAGCTTCTGAGATCAGATGAGATTGGTGTGTTCAGGGTGAAATAGCCCTAGAGGAGTGAGCCTGTCACTGGGACCTTTAAAAACCTGCCTGATTCACTTCATGACAATGGCTTTTGGCCTGCATGCCTTCCAGTGAAAACTCGTGACCCCGCCCTATCCTAAGTGTGTTAGCCCAAGCACTAGTTGGAGATGGTGGGCCTGCACTCCCCTGTGCTCCAGACTGAGGCGCCAGCACAAGGTACTTTGTGTACCACGCCCCCCACCGTCCTCTCCTCAAGAAGTGGTGGGCAGGTGGGCAGGCCCGCGTGTGTCTGTGCTGGGGCCAGGGTGAACCCCTCTGATCCCCAGACTGCCACACCCTGGGCCACACTGAAGATGACACAAGCTTTTCCCACAACAAACCTCCCTTCAGCCCAGAACCCATGTGTGAAAGTATTCCAGGGCTCTGGTGTACTGGGGTCTCCCAGGCCACTGCCCACTTGCCTTGCCAGACCCATTTGCTCCAGACAAGTGACCTAGGTTCCAGACACACGGGCCTCTCCACCCATATCGTGTTCTCTGTAAAAGCAGTCAGGTCCTGGACCCAGCCCAGTCCTCGGACCAGTTCCTGATTCTAAACCTGGCCAATGCTCCTGAGGGGTCTGAGTGGTCCTAAGGCACATGGAGCCACCTCAGGAAGGCGAAAGCTCTGCTCATCCCCCAAGAACCCTTACCCAGAAGCCTTGCCCCTCACTTGTCAGCTCATCACCCAGCCCTTGAGCAGGTCCCGTGGCTGCAAATCACCCTTCTTCACTGAGTATCTACTGGCAGGATGACATGAGAGAAAGAGTGAGAGAGACAAATAGAAACAGAGATAACAGAAGCACAGAGAGACAGCAACACAAACGGACTCAGGGGGAGAGAGGGAGGAGAGAAGGGGAGAGGGATGTTCATGGGGATGAAGGGATGGAGAAACGGAGAAGAAACCGAGGGAGAGACAGAGGGAGGAAGGGAGGCCTCGTGCCCACTGCGGCTAGTCAGCGCCCAGCAGCCAGGTCACAGAGTGATAGAGAACCCGACACTGACACAAAGACTAGGACTCAACCTGGGAGAAACACCCTGAGGTTGTGCAGGAGAGGCAGTGTTGACAGCGCAGGGTTGTTTGGCAGATGCTAGGCACAGTCAGGAGAGCAGTGTGCCTGGCACACTCCCCTGCCCCACACTGGCTGGCTGTCACTGAGGGGCTTTGAAATGGGTGGCTGCAATTTCAATAATCCCACCGTGCTCCCAGCGCCACCTGGGAACCCGCCCAAGAGACAAGCATCTCAGGGTCAGGTCCCCTGTGTGTGTGGCTTCTGGACTTGTATGTATCTGTTTGTGTCGGGCAGCTTAAGGGTGCATGCCAGGCACAGACAGCTTTCTCTGTCTGCCCGCTGACTCTTCCTCCCAGTTGGTGCTAGCTCCTCTACCCTGTGTGTGGGCTGACCATGCCAGATGCGGGGAGCCCGACTCTTGGAGGAGGTCAGGGTCCAGGAGTGTGCCTGCAGAAACTGAGGCCTGCTCTGCATTGAGGGTGGGTGGGCCCGTCCGATAACCCTGAGGTGGGAGGGCAAGCCAAGAATGTGTCTCAGTCAGGGTAGGGTTAGTGTTAAGGTTATATTAAATGTCAGATTATGGTAATTATGGTTTAACCATCATATTCAGAATCTCGAGTTAAAAGTAGTGTTACTATTTTGGTTGGCATAGGGGTCAAAATAGTATAAATTATTTCTTATCCATCATATTTCCATACCAGTCTTGGGGGTAGGTTTAGGGTTAGAGTTAGAGAAAGGCTTACAGCATGGTCAATTTTAGTTTTATGGTCATGTTCAGAATCTGGAGTTAAATTTATGGTGCATATCAGGGTTAGCATCAGGGTCAGGATAGCGTAAATTCTTGTTATTTGATCATATTTACATACCAGTCTTGGGAACAAGGTTAGGGTTAGCATTAGAGTAACGGTCAGATTAGTGTCTATTATCATTTAACCGTCATGTTAAGAATCTTGAATTAGATTTAGGGTGAGTACTAAAGTAAGCATAAGGGTGAGGAAAGTGTAAATTTTTGTTACTTGATCATATTTCTATACCAGTCTTGGGAATAGGATTAGGGTTCAGATTAGAGTAAGTGTCAGAATAGGGTTAATTTCATTTAATCATGGTGTACAGAAGCTCAAGTTAAAGTTAAGTGACTATTAGTGTTAGCATAAGGGTTTGGATAGTGTAAATTTTTGTTACTCAATCATATCCACGATATAGGGAGCACGTCCAGGATATAGGCAGTAATCATCGTGGTTGCCAGGGACAACCTTAGGTAAAACCGTTAAATAGGCAAACAAAACCGACTTCAATCCTCTTTAATTCCATACACCCCACCCAGAATTACATTCATTAACTTTCCTTTTGGAGTTTCCCAGGTCAAGTGGGAGAAAATGAACATGACTAAACTTACAGTTGTGTCAGTGACTGACCATTAACAGGGGCTCAGTACCTTTACACACTGGCTCTTAACTCAGGATACTGGGACCAAAACTATTCATATATGAACAGATGCAAAGTGGGATCCCACTGATTCATCTGATGGCTGATGGGCAATCCCTTCTCCAATGACTTGGTTTTCATTGCAGGCATCGAACAATGATGATTCTAGCTTACATATTACTATTACTATGTGCCAGGGCTTAAGCCCTTTACATATTTATCTCAACACGGAGAGACAGGTACCATCACCTTATTTACTGAGGAATAATACACAGAACACGGGCCAGCTAGGAAGGAGTAACACCAGGGTATGTGCACAGGCAGCTTGTCTCTAATCTTGCTTCTATGCACTGTAGCACACTGTCTCCAAAGACAGTAGGAAATTTTAAAAATAATGTATGGGCATGGGTCCTCAGACTGCATAAAGGAAGTCTCTGTGTGGAAAACTGAAATGAGGGTGAGACAGAAAATTATATTCACTGACACACAATTTGGCCTCCAGTTTGAACCCTGTTTCCTTAATAATATTTAAACCGAATTGGTATAGAGGTTTTTTTAATCTTTTAGGATTGATGCAAGGTAAGAACTATTACCACATTTTTAAAGCCAAAATGTTAGTGTGAATTACAATAATTTTCAAATACACTTAATTATCTTTATTATGTAACACTGTCAATATTATTGATCTAGTTAACACCACAAATATGAGCCCTCTTCAGCTTATGTCATCAAAATGCTTGTTTCAACTCAACACGGTGTAGCATATTTTGTTTACTAGTCACTATTAGTATTTGCATTTATATCTGTCAGTCACTTCAAACCATTAAATGGTTCACTGGTTTTTATGTGTCATATGTAAAATATTTCCAAATAATCTCTCGATCCTGAGAAATAAGTAAAATTTATGTACATGTGCCCCACAATACTTAGTTTCTATTTGTTCATAATATTTGCACTCAATTTTTAAGGAGGCATCCCCATGCTGTGAAAATGTGTTCAACAAAATGTACATATGCTTTATGAGAATAAATACTTTTATTTTAAATATCAAAATAACAAAAGCAATCCTTTTGTAGTTTATAAGCATGATGATTGCATTTTCATTCACTTGTGTGAGTTGTGCCACCTACTAAACTTTGTTACGATGTCGGCACATTAACCATCTGACGTGAAAAATAAATCAATAAGCAAATAGATAAATAAATAACACAAAGAACTAGTTTAATATACAATATAATTTCTATTCAGAGAAAACTGAATTTTTCTATAAAGACATTTGTACTTAAGATACGCAAGGCAGCCAAGAATATCTAGAAAACTCACAAGACACTTTACATAGTTAACAAAATAACAAGTTGATGTTTTAGATATTTTCATAACTGCTTAACCGTGTTCTCAATGATTCAAACCAAAACTTATGATTTGAGACTAAAAACGGACTTCAGAAGTATTTCCATATTAGTGTACATGGCAGATCCCCATAATCAGAACATTTATTACATTCCCCGGAGCAGCTCCATGCCCACTTCTGTAGGTAGTTTTGGCATTCACTCTCATTAACTGTGATCATTTTATCTATAGGGATAATAAGGGTCTGATTGTTGGAATGATGAGTTTGGTAATGACACCGCAGTGCACTGCCCAGCTCCCATGAGAGCAGGAACACAAAGCAAAGAGGCCATGTCACCGTAAGTGCATGTGCTGTTCAGCCAAAAATTGTTCTAGCATTTCCACCAGCAATACAAACACTTACTAATAAAGAATGACAATCACATCCATCACCATCTGAACAGCTTGCAAGGGACTGGTGATGTCCACATTGCCCCTTCTCAGAACTCAACCGGGCTTAAGTCTGTGAAGAGAACAGTAGTCTCAGATTAATGAGACTCCTCTCCTGAAATGGCTACCATTTCCTGTGTTAATAACATGGCTACCCCTGTGCACATCACCTTGCGACTCTTCTGATGGGTCCCAGCTCCAGACTGTTCTCTCCATCCAGTCTCAAGGACGACCCTGGTTCCTTGAAGCTGAGGCTGTTCAGCGACATCATTGCCTTTGGACAACCCACTCCACCCAGGTTGTTCTCTGGAAACGCGGTTCTAGTTCTCTCAGCTCGTCACCATTCTCCGACCATCAACATCCACGTGCTTAGGAAGTCAACAACCTCCTCTGCCATTTTGTTCTGGAAACTTCTGCCTGGATCTAAGGAGAAGTCTAGTACCTGCCGTTTGCATCCCTGTGCAGAGGAATGTTGCTAAAGAAAAACCACAGACCCATGCATCTGATTTTAGGCCAGTAACTGCAAATCTAAACAGGGGCTTGAACTCGCCCATGATGCTTCCTTCCTTTCATCTTCTTCCCCAAGATGACTACTTAATTCTTCCTTTCAGAAGACCCCTCCATGGCCTCTCTGATCTGCTCTTGTGTGTACAATCTCATACTTCACTGGGAAAACACTGTCTATCAGAGGGCTTGCTCACACAAATCCCTCTCACTAGAGCATTTCCATTGTCTTACTCATTCTTGTTGAAAATCCAAACATCTACTCATTGGGGAGTGGTAAAACCCAAGTGTGCACACAGGGAAAAGTATTTTGTGATAAAAGGGAATGGAATTTGAATCCAGGCACCAACATCGATGAACCCCCAATGCAATAAGCTAATCAAAGAAACCAGTCACTAAAGCTATGTCCTGTAGCAAATGCAAAATGGAAGGTCCTGAAATGACATCTTCAGTAGTAGTCAGGGAGAGAGAACTGATGGCAAGGGGTGCAGGGAACTTTACTGTGACACAGAAATATCATTGGTCAAACCTCATGGGATTGCATATGTATATGAAGTGCATATTTACACTATGAGAAGGTTTACATTATAAAACCTGACTATATCAAAGGGGAAAAAATCCATTCATATTTTAGTAACTTTTGAAAATAAAACATTAGTATTATTCAAGTCCTTAAATAAAGATGATGTAGAAATGGTCTTCATTAATAAATTTCTATCACAAAGGCCATTTTCTTTATACTGTGACTATGCCTGCATAAACCAACTCCCAGTGATTTTCAAGTTTCTATAATACTTATGAGTAATTACAGAGCTAGCTGCTATGCAACACCAGTAAGGTAAAATGGGGTGTACCTGAGTCCTTCCATTTGCCCACATCAAGCATCACGAGATGTTCCCCTAGCATCCTTCGAAGAGAACCAATGACTCTTTTCTTTAGCATTATTATAAACTCATTAGTTTTTCATGTGATGGGTTCCTTTCTTCCAATCCACATTCATAGGCATGTCACGACATCACCGATGACCTTCATCCTCTCAAGGTCAATGGGCATTTCCTGTCCCCCTCTACCCTCTCAGCAGCATGCCACAGTGCCCACTGAGACAGCACTCTCCCAGGACCGTCTTCCCATTTGACTGGCATGCTTTTTCAGGGCTCTTGGTGGGCTCTTTCTCTAGCTGACTGGCTTCTGCAGAAATGGGCATTTCCTTGAAGTGTTCTTGGGGACTTCCTTGTCGGTGTTCTCTCCCCCTGGTTGATCACTGATCTCCAAGGCCTTAATGAATGGCTCCCTGATTTATATCTTTAGACTGATTCTTCTGCTCAGAACCACAGTCCTGATTTTCTGAAGCTACAGTGTTCTTACTTCATTACCTCCTGTGATCATCTCCATAAGATTCACCAGGTTCTAGTCCTGTTCTGATGCTGTTTTCTCCATTGTCAAGTGCAACACTTCACTTATAGCAGGGACTCAATCTGTGTCTGCTGAATGAATGAACGAAGAGTGACACGAGCCCAAGAACACTGACTGCTCACCTTGAAACTAGTCTGGTGCTTACAGGTGCTTTTGGAATGAAGGGAGTCCTTATGGAAGAATTCTTATTTTGCTTATAAAATACTTTTTCAGCATTCACTCTATGCTGATGAGCAGTGTGTTTGTAGAGACTATAAACAGGATCAACAACACTGGCCCTATTTTGAGCATCCTAAAAAAGTGTACATTTATTAAAACTAATAAGAATTAAATTTTGCATTCTTCTATGCTAACAAAATCAATCATAATACATACACATTATGTAGAAACCTTATGAGCTTTTAACAATAAAAAACCAAGCTCTCCAAGTTCAGCAGTTAGACTGGTTTACATTATAAACTAATTTGTGAGACAACTGTAAAGAAGGTAAATATGTAATAATCATACACTTAAATCTATACTGAGTAAAAGGCAAACAGTAGAGTCAATACCTGTTACATAAAAATCTTGTGAATTCTCCTCTTCAAAGTTCCCAAAGTTCTACAACCCTAGGTCACACACAGGCTCTAGGTTACATACAGTCTCTAGGTCACATACAATCTCTAGGTCACGTACAATCTCTTGCTTCCTTCCTCAACAGTCTCCCTACATCTACACAGCCTCTCCCATATCCCTTTATCAATCAGCAGCCAGACTGATGTTAAACCTTAAAACCATCGATTAGTACTTACAGAGGCACCAGCTGCTGTCTTCAATAAAACAGCTAACAAACAACAAGTTTTGCTGAAAATGCTTCTGGTCTTGTCTGAAACTTTATCCCTGGGCTTTTCTTGGTAAATATGCAAAAGCTCCAGCAGCGTACCCATACAACTGACTACAGCATACATGGCACAAACAGTTTTCTCAAACTGGAACAGAATGAGATTAAAAGTTATAAATGACACATATTCTTAGAAATGACCCAACCAAAACACAGCTTAGAGCCAAAGTTCTGGACCAGCTGAAGCAATTGTGATGACTTAACAGTGACTGTGACTGCTGCCCCGTCACCGCTGAGTCCATCTACAGGTCCATCTGTATTTCAATTATTAAAGAGCCACAAAAAGTGAATCAAACCCATAGTCTCTGAAAGTGAACACGCTGAAGTAAATGAAACAAACTTAAAGGTAAGACCATTTTAGCAAGAATCATCTGAAAAAAGATGACTTGTGTGTCACAGCATCAGATAATGATAAAGGCATGTGCAGTTACCCTATCTCATGCTTCTTGAATGGAAAAGTGAGTGTGCTTTAAAACAAGTTTGATGCAGGTGAGTCTAAAATATATGTTTCACTCCTCAGTTCGCAATTGAATCAGTGCATTCATGTGAAATTTGCATGGTAACAAACAAAGCTAACAAAAGGGAAGATAAAAATAGTATGATTCACAGTGAACAGGTTATTTGTCTGGCACTTCAGTGTTATCAAGCACATTATGTTCAGTCATTTCATCCTCACCATAACCGATGAGGTGGATCTTATTACTACACCATTTCACAGGACTGGAAAGTGAAGCACAGAGAGGCTAAGTAGCCTGTAGGAAGCTGCAAAGCTGGGATTCCTCCCAGGCAAGGTGGTATCAGAGCCTGGGTTCTTAACCACCACTCAGTAAGAAAACACGGGGTAAAGTGCTCTAAGTTGCAGCTGAGTGGCTGGGTTGGGAAGAGAAATCTGTCATCTCAGTGCGGGTGATGGCATGCATCATAGTTTAGTATAGGTCTACCAGTCCAAAGACAAAGACTTAAATTCCAGGTGAATGAGTATTACAGCATAATTAAGTTACAGTGGTCTTTATTACATTTGGCCAGTTATATATCCAGAAGGTTCTATCATTTTGAGATAATACAGTGGACAATGTAACCAGCTGTAGAGGCAGAAATGGATTCAAATTCAGCTCTGCCTCTTATCACATTTGAGTCCTCAGGTGAGGAACTTACCTTATGTAAAAAACATTCCCTCTCTGTAAAATGGGAAAAACAGTAAGAACTACCACAGAGGTAGTTCTCAATACATAAGTACTCAGTAAATGCCAGTAATCACTGTTATTTATATTAGAAAGATAAAAGAAATGAAATAATAAAAAACAGTGTTTGTATGAACTATTATGTTAACAGACGAAACATTTTTCCTGCCCAATACTCTAGCACACAGATGAATTTTCACTTGGGATCTAAGTTCCAGTGATGAGCAAACATAAAGCTGGCTGGCTGAGTCAAACCTACTGAGCAGTGAACACTTCAGCATTAAACTGGAAGGCTACTTTGGTGACATTAAGCAAGACCTGGACAGCGTAAATGATGACTTCCATGCAAGGGATGCTACGATTACAACTTCCAATCAGAGCAAATATTTTAGAAATTGCTCCACTCTGGGCCACATTCTCACAACAAAGTGGCGACAGTCTAGTAATTACCTCTGAAAGAAGAAAAAGAAATTCACAACCACAAAATAAAGTTGTAGCTAATATTGTATTATTATAATATTCTCTGTACACTCAGAGGTAAAAATGCTTTTCTAATGCCTACAAGATATTGCTAAAAACTGAGGTGCTTCAAAGCCTCAGGAATTGCAGAAAGGTGCTTGCATGTTAGAAGTTGGCCAAGTGCACGGGCAGTTGTTTTGTAGAGTTTGCTTTTTTCTCAAACCACCCCATTAATAATTTCAAGACCTCTTCATATAGCTTTAATTTCTGAACAGTCATTTTTCTCCCTGTAGGAATAGCCTCTCCACAAAGTCTTAAAGATGTATAGCATAGTAATTTCAGATTACAAGTGATATTAAAAATTTCTATCTACGTGTATTTCTACAAAGTAAATATTTACTAAATTTATATGATATGATCAGATACTCTGCAACCAAAAACTCATTTCTGATTCTGATAAATAGCAAAATCAATTTTTCTAAAAGAAGTAGATACTCTATTCCCGTATATAAACTGAAGTTCATTCATTGACCAAATATATGTAACTCGATTCAAATGCTAACATAAACTTCCTCCAGGGAATTGAAAATAAGGTTTAGCAATGAAATATGTTTAGTACTGTATTTATGAGCTTTCCTACTGGCTAATTGCAGCATTTTAAATGCTGTGATTTTTATATTTTAGCTAGCATCTAAATTGCAAACCAAAGTCTTAAACTAAAATCATAATATATTTAGTTGCCTGAATTTGAAATATCCCATTATTAAACTTTACCTGTTTTTTACTGCTTCCTATATTATTGATGCAGCCCTATTTTGCTGCTTCTTCCATTCCTGAACTTATGCTGCATTTGTATGATGTTGTGACATATATGCATAAACCTCTTTAGCTGTAATCTTGCTTGAAACCATCTCTGTTTAATGCATATAAAGATTTCCTTGTACTTCAGGTTATGCACACATGAAGGAAATACACTGAACATTTCATTTCAGAACACTGAAGAGCATCTTTCAGCTCTCCCCTGCTGCGTTGCTCCTCCTCTCCCCGTGGGGTGCCTGTGCACTATGCTTAACCCTGGACACCAGTGCCTCCGTTTCACAGTTTACATAACTTCTATCAAGCTGCATGTGTCATTCTGCAGCTACTTTCTTCTCTTAGTGATTTAAGTGTAAATACACGTTAACAAGTGTGAACAGGATTTATATCCAGAACACAGAAAGAACTCCTATAAAGCAGAAAAAAGACAAATGGGAAAAGTACATGAAAAAAAAAAGTTGAAGCACACAACACAGGATTGCTAATTGAAATAACAAACACAAATGAAAACTTTTTACAATTGATAGGCTAGCCATCAAGGAAACTCCAAACCAAAAATAAGATAAAATTTGCTATTCTTTAAAATGGTAAAAATCGGAAAACCTCATAATGCCACGTGAGAGCAAATATGGGTCCACGCCAACTATGCCGGTATGAGCACAAATGACACCAGTGACTACAGAGTGTTACTCACAGCTTTATTCCTGTGTCATGAACATCAATGCATTCCTCACCCTCAATTATCCCAACAGCTGTGCGGCCAAAGGGTCCCTTTCTGTGACCTACCATAAGGCATTTGGGAATGGTTTCCTAAATACCCAACACTTGTCACAAAAACCCTACCGCCCTGTTCACTGCAGGGAGGAATGAACCTGAATGCAGACGACCAACCCTACGTGCTCGGCGGCATGCTTCGAGGCATGCTTCAGAGCTCTGTGACGTTTGTATGCTCTCTGGATCCTGACAGTACACTGGTGAAACCAGGTCTCAGCCACAAAGTGCAGAAACCAGACACCGGCTCTCTGCTCCGAGACCTAAAAGAGTGACAGACCAATAACTACACGTGTGACTCTTAAGACCTCTGGTCACAGCTGACTTCTGTATATTCTCATATTCTCAATGTCAAATAATATGAAGTAATGACAATTAACTATTAAATATTACATTGTTTACATGTAACTGAGTGATTATATTCTTTTATTACAGAATATTTACAGTTTTGTAACCCATGGCTCAGGGTAAAGAAAGCAAAATTATATATAGGCACCTTACTAAAGTAAAATAGCACTTAATTTAACTAGACTATCCAATCATGGCTAAAGCCTTGAATGTGCGAGTTGTAATGAGGAAAGAATAAGAATATTAAACAGACAACATCTATGTCATCATCATTGTTATTTGTTATTTTTTAATTCATTTTTATTGTTAGATTTATTGGGGTGACATCTGTTAGCAAGGATTCCATAGGTTTCAGGCATACAATTCTACAGTGCATTGTCAACTTGATGTATAATAAGTTCACCACCTAATGTGACTTCTCTTTCCATCACCTTATATTTAGCTTCCCTTAAACACTTATGTAACAGGTGCAGTCTCAAGTGCCTTCTAGAACCCCTTTTCCCCTCACATCCCTAGGAGGAAGGTACTGTGACTGTGCACATTTTACAGATGATGTAATCCAGGTCCAGAAAGCTGCAAGCCTTCTGCTCAAGTCAGATTGCCAGTAGTTAGAACCCAGGCAGTCTGACTCAAGAGTTCAGACTTTAAATATCTACACCCCACAGCCTGGCAGGAATTCACCAAATGTAAAACCCTGACAGGACAGAACAATCCCTGCATATGGTGTTTTTCAGAGCAGAAAACACAAGCTTTGTTTTAAAGCAGAAAGCACCAAACATCAGAAACAGCTGGTTTTAAAAAATAAGAACACTGAACTTTGACTTTAAAACAGTAAATTCTAGAACAAAGAAAAAAACTTATTTCCACATAATAAAAAGCAGTATTATGTAGACAGACAAAACACCCATGTTGCCATAGAAAGAAAAGCAAGTCTTCACAAAAGAGAGGGAGGGCAGGGCACAAGTCTCACTGGGCCACCGCTTACACCAAAATCTGTGACCTTAGCTGACAGCCTCTTTCACAGCCTGTGAGTCTTCATTTAAATAAGGAGACTCCCTCACCTTTGCTGTCACAAGTTCTTCTCCAAGTTCTCTGGGTTTGGGTGACAAAGATGGTAACACTACTCTGGCCAAGGCCCTGCAGAAAAGTTACACAGGAAAACTCATGAAACACCGTTCATAAAATTAAATGTGATTCTCACCATTGAGCTACACTGGAGCAACACGACGATGCCCACCACTCACTATGGGGGAAAACAACCCATAAGAGGCGTCTCACCTTTTCCTAATTTTTGCTGTAGACATTTCCAAAATGACGCTATTTCACCAGAATAAGCAGTGACCCTGGCTGTCTATGGAGTCATTTTCCCTGATACATTTGAAAGCAAAAATGCATATTGTGTGAATTGAGGCAATAAAAATTAAAAAGTAAAAAAAAAAAAAAATAGCTGCTCTAACCAAGGTACTCCTGGCAATCATAACAACAACAGAATTAATTCTCATGTCGCCTAAATACGCTTTGAAAGTGGCGTTTATTACTTAAGAACCTCCAGGGTCCGCGCACTCTGCAGGTCCATGAGAAAGTGCTAAGGATGGTCACACATGCGTGTGGACCTGCTGCCGGCACGCATGCCCCTTCCGTGGAAGGGGGAGCAGGACATGCCCAGAGCGAGTGGAAGGAACTGCCTGTGCTCCAAGGGCCTTTGGTCTGGGTCCCGCCATGGCTCACCTGCAGCATGAAGGAGCGCAGCCAGTAGGGCAGCTGCTGCACTGCTTCTGTGGCGGTGGAATTGTCCAGAACCAGCAGCTGTGGCCACGAGGCATCCTGGCGCTACTCCTGGATGCATTACATCCTGTTTGCGCAGAAGCGGGCAAGGGAACGCGCTGGCAGGGCTGCCGCCTCGCCTTTGGCGGCGAGCTCCCAGACATTCGTTGAGGCGCTTAGCTCCGTGGCGCTTCCATCTCTGCAGCTGCGTTCCCCACCCCACGTCGCCAAGGCAGCCCGAGGCCCGCGCCCGCGCCTGCAGGCTGCGGATGTCGCGGAAGCGAACGCGCCTCTTCCTCTTCCAGTCGCTGACACCGCAAGATAGAGAAACAATCCCCCAAAGCTCACAAGCCAGACATGACGATGCTGTTGTGGCATTTGCCGCAGCTTAAACTTCCCTCTTCCACTAATGGGCACACGCGGTACCACCCACCTTCTCACAGAGCCAATCAGTGAGCAGAAGAGCCTATCAGTGACGCCATCAGCAGCCAATGAGACGAAAGCGCTTCATGTAAACTCTAGCTGGGTCACCTTATGCTTTCCGCGGAGGGGCCCTTGGCGGGTCTTGACGACAGCTGAGAGCCATCCCTTAGAATTGAAAGACACCTTTAGATTTTGTGAACAGGTTGCAGGTGAGGGGAGGAGAGTGACAGCATGTCAATATAGGTAGCAGTTTTTGTGGTTGCCAGGGAGAACCTTAGGTAAAACCGTTAAGTAGTCAAACAAAATCGTCTTCAATCCTCCTCTCATTCAATATACCCCGCCCAGAATTACATTCATTAGCTTTCCTTTCAGAGTTTCCCAGGCCAAATGGGAGAAAATGAAGATAACTAAACTTACAGTTGTGTCAGTGACTGACCATAACAGGGGCTCGGTACATTTACACGCTGGTTCTTAACTCAGGATACTGGGACCAAAACTATTCATATATGAAGAGATGCAAAGTGGGATCCCAGTGATTCATTTGATGGCTCTGATGGGCAATCCCTTCTTCAATGGCATGGTTTTCATTTCAGGCATCGAACAATGATGATTCTAGCTTACATATTACTATCACTATGTGCCAGGGCTTAAGCCCTTTACATATTTATCTCAACACGGAGAGACAGGTACCATCACCTTATTTACTGAGGAACAATACACAGCACACAAGCCATCTAGGAAGTGGCAACACCAGGGTACATGCACAGGCAGCTTGACTCTAATCTTGCTTTTACCACTGTAGCACGCTGCCTCCAAAGAAAGTAGGAAAATTTTAAAATAATATATGGCATGGGCATGGGTCCACAGTCTATACAGCAAGGAAGTCCCTGGGTGGAAAACTGAAATGAGGACTAAATAGAAAATTATATTCACTGTAACCCAATTTGGCCTCCAGTTGAACCCTATTTCCTTAGTAATATTTAAACAGAATTGGTATAGATGTTTTTCTTAATCTTTTAGGATTGATGCACGGTAAGAACACTACTACCATGTTTTTAAAGCCAAAATGTTAGTGTGAATTACAATAATGTTCAAATACACTTATACACTTAAATATCTTTATTATGTAACACTGTGAATATTATTGATCTAGTTAACACCGCAAATATAAGCCCTCTTCAGCTCATGTCATCAAAATGCTTGTTTCAACTCAACACGGTGTAGCATATTTTGTTTACTAGTCACTATTAGTATTTGCATTTATATCTCTCAGTCACTTCAAAACATTAAATAGTTCACTGGTTTTTATGTTTCACATGTAAAATATTTCCAAATAATCTCTAGATTCTGAGAAATAAGTGAAATTTATGTACATGTGCCCCAGAATACTTGGTTTTCATTTGTTCATAATCTTTGCTCTCAATTTCTAAGAAGGCATCCCCATGCTGTGACAATGTGTTCAGCAAAACCTACCTATGCTTTATGAGAACAAATACCTGTATTTTAAATATCAAAATAACACAAATAACTAGTTTAATATACAATACACTTTTTATTCTTCACAGAAAACTGATTTTTTCTATAAAGACATTAGTACTTAAGAAACACAAGAAAGCCAAAATATTTAGAAAATTCACAAGATACTTTACACAGTTGAAAAAATAACCAGTTGATGTTTTAGATTTTTTTCATAACCGCTTAAATGTGTCCTCAATGATTCAAAGCAAAACTTATGATTTGAGCTTGAAAACTAAGTTTAAAATCATCTCCACGTTAATGAATGTGATATATCCCCACAATTGGAACACTTATTACATTCCCTTGAGCAGCTGCATGCTCATCTCCGCAGGCAGTTTTTGGCATCCGCTCTCATCAACTGTGTTCATTTTATCTGTAAAGATAAGAAGTGTCTGATTGTTGGAAGGATGAGTTCGGTAATGACACCACAGTGCACTGCCCAGCTCCCATGAGAGCAGGAACACCAAGCAAAGAGGTCGTATCACTCTAACTGTACCTGCTGTTCAGCCAAGAAATATTCTAGCATCTGCACCAGTAAAATTACACAAGCAATGAAACTACTCCTTTACCTAAGAATCTGAAAGAAAAAAAAAAACAGAGTATGTCCATATTTGTATAACCTCTGTTCTCTGAATATAATTCTTAATTTCTTTTTATATAATGGCTGCAAAAGCTAAAGTTAAATTCTTTGGGGATTTTTCAATTGTCATCAGTTTAAGATTAATACACAGCAAGTTGAAACATGGAGATTAAACAAAACACAGGCAGTATTTCCATCATCACCTCTTTCTCTCATCAGCCACACAACCTAATCTTATCAGTCTATCTTATGCTATTTCCAAAGAGGGAGTGCAGAAAGCATGCTAATATCTCAGGATAGAAATAGTTTAAGTATAAATAATTTTGAAGGAAATAAGAAGGCAGTCACACCTCGCGCCCCCCCCCAAAAAAAAAAACACTACAGACTTTACAGAAAAAAGAATTTGCAAAAGAAAGGGACACTTGTCTGTAATTCCTAAAAATTGTCTAAAAAAATTATTCTCACATTATGCGTTCTTTACTCTAATAGCAAGTAACATTTACCATATTAGTACTAGTTTTATGTTTTTTTTACTTTTTAATTCATATTTATTGTTAGACTTATTGGGGTGACATTTGTTAGCAAGAATTACATAGGTTTCAGGTATACAATTCTAGAGTACATTGTCAACTTGTTGTTTAAGTTCACCACCTAATGTGAGTTCTCATTCCATCACCTTATATTTAGCTTCCCATTCTTCCTCTCCCACTGGCTCCCTTTCTCCCCACCCTAACCCACTCATCCCCAAATAAACATTAAACTATTAATTGTGTTCATGGGTTATTTGTTTGTTTGTTCAATTCTTTATTCTTTGTTGCTTTCAGTTTTATATTCCGCATACGAGTGAAGTCACACAGTTCTTTGTTTTTCTGTCTGGCTTATTTCACTAAGCATGATGATCTCCAGGTCCATCCATTTTATTGCAAATGGAAATATTTCCTCTTTTCTTATAGCTGAGTAATATTCCATTGTGTATATGTATCACAGCTTCTTTATCCAGTCATCTGTCACAGGGCACTTTGGTTGTTTCCATGTTTTGGCCACTGTATATAGCACTGCGATGAACATTGGTGTACATAAGTCTTTGCAGACAAAGGTTTTCAAGTTTTTTGGGTAGATCCCCAGAAGGGGGATTGCTGGATCATATGATAGCTCCATTCCCAACTATTTGAGGAACGTCCACCCTGTCTTCCAGAGTGCTTGTACCAATTTGCATTACCACCAGCAGTGTACCAGAGTTCCTTTTTCTCCACATCCTCTCCAGCACTTGTTATTCCTTGTCTTGTTGAGAATAGCCATTCTAACAGGTGTGAGGTGATATCTCATTTGGGTTTTCATTTTCATTTCCCTGATAGCTAATGAGGATGAGCATTTTTTCATATGTCTGCTGCCAATTTGTATTTCTTCATGGGAACAGTGTCTGTTTAGTTCTTCTGCCCACTTTTTAATTGGGTTGTTTGTTTTTCTGTTGTTAAGTCTTAAAATGTTCTTTATATATTTTAGATATTAGACACTTATTGATGCGTTATTTGCAAATATTTTCTCCCATTCAGTTGGCTGTCTCTTTGCCTTGTTGATGGTTTCTTTTGCTGTGCAGAAGCTTTTTAGTTTGATATAGCCCCATTCATTTATTTTTGCTTTTACTTCATTGGCCTTTGAGGTAAATTTCATGAAGTCTTCTTTGAGTCCTAGGTCTATAAATTCAGGACCAATGTTTTCTTCTATACAGTTTATTGTGGCAGGTCTGATATAATGGTCTTTAATCCATTTTGAGTTAATTTTTGTACATGGAGAGAGTTCACAGCTCAGGTTCATTTTTTTGCATATGTTTTTCAAGGTATCCCAGCACCACCTACTAAAGAGGCTGTGTTTTCCCCATTGTATGCTTTTTGCTCCTTTATCAAAAATTATTTACCCATAAATTTGTGGATTTATTTCTGGGTTTTTGGTTCTATTCCATTGCTCTATATTTTTGTTTTTCTGCCAGTACCAAACTGTTTTGAATATTGATGCTTTGTTATATAAATTGAAGTCAGGGAATGTAATGCCACCAGCCATTTTCTTATTATGTAGTATTTCTTTGGAAATTTGAGGTCTTTTATGCTTCCATATAAATCTGATAACTCTTTCATCTATTTCACAAAAGTATGATTGTGGGATTTTAATGGGTATTGAATTAAATCTGTAGTTTCCTTTGAGCAGAATGGCCATTTTAACAATGTTAAGTCTTCCTATCCATGAACAGGGAATATTTTTCCACTTCTTAAAGTCTGTTTCAATGTTTTTCAAAAGTGTCTTATACCTTTTTTTTTCTTTACATATAATAGTGTTTTTATTGTTTCTTTGCAAACACAAATATGCCTTTCCTAATGTTGTAAAATTTATTTATTTATGTTTTTTGTTTTGTTTTGTTTTGTTTTTTATCTTTTTAATTCATTTTTATTGTTAGACCTATTGGGGTGACATCTGTTAGCAAGGATTACATAGGTTTCAGGCATAGAATTCTACAGTGCATTGTCAACTTGTTGTATAATAAGTTCACCATCTAGTGTGAGTTCTCTTATTTTTTCGTGTATAAGTCTGTAACATTCTTTCTTATGTCAATTCCCTGGTATTTCATTCTTTTTGTTGTGATAGCAAAGGGAATTGACCCCCTCATTTTTTTTGAGGAGTCATTGTTTGTAAATAGGAATGCTGTTGATCTTTGTATATTGATTTTTGTATCCTGCAACTTTACGATATTCATTTACTGTTTCTAATACTTTTCTCATGGAATATTTGGAATTTTTTATATAAGTGATCATATCATCTGCAAATAGTGACAATTTGACCCCTTCCTTCCCAATTTGAATAAATTTATATTTTTCTCTTGCCTGATTGCAGTGGCTAGAACTTCCAGTACTATATTAAATAGCAGTGGTCACAGCGGGCATCTCTGTCTTGTTCCTGAGTTTAGGGGAATAGGTTTCAGCTTTTCCCTAGTCAGATGTTAGCTGTGGGTTTGCCATATATGGCCTTTATTATGTTGAAATACTTTCCTTCTATTCCTATTTTATTTAGTGTTTTGATTATAAAGGATGTTGTGTCTTCTTGAAAGTTTTTTCTGCATCAATTGGAATGACCACATGGTCTTTATCTTATATTGTGTTTATGTGGTGTATCACATTGTTTTTGATTTTCATAAGTTGAACCATCCTTGTGCTGTCAGAATGAATCCCAGTTGATCATGTTGTATGATCTTTTTAATGCATAAAAATTGGCTAATATTTTGTTTAGGATTTTTGCTTCTGTATTCTTCAGAGATATTGGTCTATACTTGTGTGTGTGTATGTGTGTTGTCTTTGCCAGGCTTTGGGTTTAGGGTTATGTTGGCCTCATAGAATGAGTTAGGAAGTATTGCTTCTTCTTCAACTTTTTGGATAATTCTGAAGAGGATAGTTGTTAATTCTTCTTTGAATGCTTAGTGGAACTCATTGGTGAAACCATCTGTTCCAGGGCTTTTGCCTTTAGGGAGATTATGGATAGTCATTTCAATCTCTTTGCTATTGATTGGTCTATTTAAATTATCCAGTTCTCCTTGGTTAAGTCTAGGTAGCCCATAAATTTCTAGAAACTCGTCCTTTTCTTCTAGGTTGTTAAATTTAATAACATAAATTCCTTCATAACATTTTCTTATAATCCTTTGTATTTCTGTTGTATCAGTGGTAGTTTCTCCCCTATCATTTCTAATTTTTGATATTTGTGTTTTTTATCCTTTCATCACTTGATTATTCTAGGAAGGTTTTGTCAATTTTCTTGACTTTCTCGAAGAACCATTTCTTCATTATATTAATGTTTTCTATTTTCCTTCTGTACTCTAATTGGTTTAACTCTGCTTTAATTTTTTATTATTTTTTTCCTTCTGCTGACTTTGGGTTTCGTTTGCTCTTCTTTTTCTAGTTCTTTAAGATGGAATGTTTATGTGTTTACTTGCGATTTTTCTTGTTTCTTAAGATAGATAGGACTGTACTGATATAAATTTCCCTCTTATTACCAATTTTGCTGTGTCCCAATAATTCTGATACATTGTATTTTCATTGTCATTAGTTTTTTATATATTTTTAAATTTCATCTTTTATTTGTTCTTTTATCCAGTCCTTTTTTAATTAATCTCCATGTGTTTTTTTCCTGCTTTCCTTTTACAGTTGATCTCCAATTTCAAAGCTCTGTGGTCTGAGAATACACTTGGTATGATATCAATCTTATTGAATTTGCTAAGGCTACTCTTGTGTCCCAACATTTTGTCTATCCCTGAGAATGTTCCATGCACACTAAAAAAGAAGGTGTAGTCTCTTTTTGTTGGATGAAGTGACCTGTAAATGTCAATTATGTACAATTGCTGTAATACATCATTTTAAACTTCATTTTTATTGTGAGACTTATTGGGGTGACATCTGTTAGCAAGAATTACGTAGGTTTCAGGCATACAATTCTACAGTGCATTGTCAATTTGATGTATAATAACTTCACCACCTAATGTGACTTCTTTTTCCATCATCTTACATTTAGCTTTCCCCCTCCTCTCCCACCCCTCCCCTTTCTCCCCTCCTGACCCTCTTGTTATTTTTTCTGCATAAATGCCTTTATTTAAACTAATATATGGCTACCAGATTACATACTTTTTCAGATTTAGACTAACATTATGATCTTGAAAAATATAGCAAACACTTGGACAAAGCAAAAGTACATAAGTGCTACGTACAGAAGTCCTACATATCTATTTTGATTAATTATTTTTTAGAATATTTTGAGTTAATTAACAACTTTTTCTTTTTTTTAATTCATTTTTATTGTTAGAATTATTGGGGTGACATATGTTAGCAAGGATTACATAGGTTTCAGGCATAGAATTCTACAGTGCATTGTCAACTTGATGTTTAATAAGTTCACCACCTAATGTGACTTCTCTTTCCATCACCTTATATTTAGCTTCCCCTCCTCTCCCACCCCCTCTCCTTTCTCCCCACCTTAACCCACTCGTCCCCAAATAAACATTAAACTATTGATTGTGTCCATAGGTTATTTGTTCATTTCATTTTTACTTTGCTTTCCGTTTTATATACCGCATATGAGTGAAGTCATACACTTCTTTGATTTTTCTGTCTGGCTTATTTCACTAAGCATGATGATCTCCAGGTCCATCCATTTTGTTGCAAATGGAAATATTTCATCTTTTCTTATAGCTGATTAATATTCCATTGTGAATATGTACCACAGCTTCTTTATCCAGTCATCTATCGCAGGGCATTTTAGTTGTATCCATGTTTTGGCCACTGTGAACAGCCCTGCAATGAACATTGGGGTACATAAGTCTTTGCAGACAAAGGTTTTCAAGTTCTTTGGGTAGATCCCCAGAAGGGGGAGTGCTGGGCAAATGGTAACTCCATTCCCAATTTTCTGAGTAACCTCCACACCGCCTTCCACAGTGGTTGTACCAGGTTGCACTCCAACCAGCAGTGTACCAGAGTTCCTTTTTCTCCACATCCTCTCCAGCACTTGTTACTCCTTGTCTTCTTGATAATAGCCATTCTCACAGGTGTGAGGTGGTATCTCATTGTGGTTTTGATTTACATTTCCCTGATAGCTAATGAGGATGAGCACTTTTTTAATGTCTGGTGACCATTTGTATTTCTTCGTGGGAGAAGTGTCTGTTTAGTTCTTCTGCCCACTTTTCAATTGGGTTGTTTGTTTTTTGTTGTTAAGTCTTTTTAGTTCTTTATATATTTTAGATATTAGAACCTTAACTGATGCGTTATTCGCAAATATATTTTCCCACTCAGTTGGCTGTCTCTTTGCCTTGTTGATGGTTTCTTTTGCTGTGCAGAAGCTTTTTAGTTTGATATAGTCCCATTCATTTATTTTTGCTTTTACTTCCCTTGCCTTTCAGGTCAGGTTCATGAAGTCTTCCTTGAGTCCTAGGTCTATAAGTAGAGAGCCAATGTCTTCTTCTATATAGCTTATTGTTGCAGGTCTTATATGAAGGTCTTTAATCCATTTTGAGTTAATATTTGTATATGGAGAGAGTTCACAGCTCAGGTTCATTCCTTTGCATTAGTTTTTCCAGTTTTCCCAGCACCACCTACTAAAGAGGCTGTCTTTTCCCCATTGAATGTTTTTTGCTCCTTTATCGAAAATTATTTTTCCATATATTTGTGGGTTTATGTCTGGGTTTTCATTTCTATTCCATTGGACAATATTTCTGTTCTTCTGCCAGTACCAAGCTGTTTAGACTATTGATGTTTTTTTAATATAAATAGAAGTCAGGAAGTGTAATGCCAACTGCCTTATTCTTTTTATGTAGTATTGCTTTGGCAATTCGAGGTCTTTCATGGTTCCATATAAATCTAATACTTCTTTTATCTATTTCATGAAAGTATGATTGTGGGATTTTGATGGGTATTGCATTAAATCTGTAGATTGCTTTGGGCAGAATGGCCATTTTAACAATGTTAAGACCTCATATCCATGAACAGGGGATATTTTTCCATGTATTAAAGTCTGTTTCAATTTCTTTCAAAAGTGTCTTATAGTTCTCTGTGTATAAGTCTGTCACGTTCTTTGTTAAGTTAATTCCCAGGTATTCCATTCTTTTTGTTGTGATAGCAAAAGGAATTGATTCCCTCATTCCTTTTGTTGTGGATTCGTTGTTTGTATAAAGGAATGCTGTTCATTTTTGTACATTGATTTTGCATCCTGCAACTTTACTACATTCGTTAATTGTTTCTAATAATATCCTGGTGGAATCTTTGGAATTTTTTAT